>CBVK0103691327.1:0-13462 GCA_900067695.1 Picea abies
GATATCTTTATTCCAAGTTGCAACACTACCCATATCATGTCAAACACTATAATTTTATTTCACTTTAGATCTTAGTTTCTTAGCAAATTGGACAAAAGAACCCTGCAGTTCAATTAATCAATTTTGGTTTTCTAGATTTTGGATCCTTTGTTTCTTAAATGTCCGCTTTACATAGAATTCTACTATGTTAATTTAGCAACAATAATAAAGTGGAACCAACAGGAGCAAACACATATATGTTAGCTCTCCTTGCTAATGTAAGGAGTGAAGTCTGTCTGTCCACACTCCATCTTCTTGATATATCATTCTTGAATCTTAATGTATTTTCAGTTGAATGGTACCAAAATATAAGAAACATTTTAGAAAAACAAATAAAAAGTGTATTAGTGCAAAATGCAATATTTATATAGAATAAGCTCAATATTTTTCCACACTCTGCAATACAGCAATATTTATATAGAATAAGCTCAATATTTTTCCACACTCTGCAATACACTCTTTGTTCGTATTCTTCGATTCAACAAATGTTGGTCCCATTACTTACGCTCTGACCCAAGCCGGGTATGTGCATCATAAGTAATAGTCTCATTCATAGGCGTAGTGGCTTGTGCTACGCCTTCCTTCCATCTAGGTAAGGTTATGAAAGCAAACCAAATAGTAGAGCTTTCCGACCTTCCTGACCTGATGGAGCTCGGGACGGGATGGTTGGCTTGATTGAGCAAGCAGAGCTAGAAGGGACTCAGGGGCACCAAGAGGATAGTAGAGAGAAACACCATTTCAACCCCAGATACATCAAACCCCAGGAGACAACAAGACCCCTACGAAGTTGCCCTTTGAATGGGAATAGGTAATCAAATCTCCATTCCAGTGTTTACGACATACAATTAGGTGCTCATATATCTGGCTATGCCTTCCCAGAATAGCCCTTGCTTGCTTTCTTCCTCAGCACCAACTGGGAGAGGAAAGGAGTGTTGTATCTGGGCCCTGGTGCCATTCACCTAGCTGGATTAATTCTGACTCTGTTGATGTAGATAAGGAGTTAGGGGATATATCTGGTGGAAGTGGCTTTGAAAATGTTGGTTACATCTTCAATTCTCTTTCAAATGGTTGCAGTGAGGTGAAAAGCGTACTCTTCATCCCACTTACTTGCAGTAGATTTGCTTATATATATACCGGATTATCCAACTATAGCGGATTTGAAAACTGAGGTTCTTGATTCGCCTGCCCCTGTCTTTGTTGCTGGTTGGAATGTTAGTAGTGTTGCCTTTACTGGTCCAGCGCTTGCTACCCTTGCTTCTCCTGCGACTGCCTTAGCCACCTTTGCCCAACGAAGCAGACAGCACGAATTGGTGCAACGTAAGGCCCTCGATCCACTTCATTCCTTCTTCATTCGATTGGATAGAGAGAGTAAAGATGCGGTGGTATTCCTTGCCATAGAGTCTAAATCGATGTGGTAAATTGCTTTCTTCCTTGAATGAAACTCTAGTGGTAAATTGCTTTCTTCCTTGAATGAAACTCTAGATCGATTCATGGCCACCCTGCCTGCAAATAAGCAGACTCATGCTCTGCAACCATTCTTGCATGTATTATGGTACCCTAGTATGACACTCCAAGTGTGCAAAACTCATGGTAGGCATTTGCAAAAACTTGTCAAAAACTATTGATCGATCAATTTCATACATCTATCATGGACCCCCCATTCCAATGATATTACAACCTCAAGGGATTTCAATGCCTTAAATCTTTCTTCTTTCTTTTGTGCGGAAATGGTTAGCGAAGCATGAGATTCATACCGATACTGACTAATGAACCGACCTACGCTCAAGCATTGGAACCCGTGCGACCTAGTGTGGCTACTTCGCTTTCGATTTTACATTGACTGTTGCATGATCTCCAATTTATCTTCCATCCTTATGTCAATAGGGGCTCCACCTCTAACGATGATTGGGAATGAAATTGGTGGTTGCTTAGAAGATAAAATGGTGGATCTGTGGCGTGTGATACTTAGTTTCAACTGCAACTGAAAGTGGCGACAGTGGATGCTGAGGGAAAGGCGGTGGTTTGTTGCTTGTCAGAATTGTTTAAAGCCCATATGTGAGATAAATGTATGTCAGACATCAGATAAATGTATGTCAGGAATCGATCATCTTAGGTTCCATAAACTTAGGTTATCTAGCATAACAAAAAAAAAATGAAAAAATGCATATGCATTACGCTGGTAGAGTTTATCAACTTAGATTATACTATGGAAAAAATGCATCTCCCCAACTTAAAATAAGAGTCTATTAAATGCATCTCCACAACTTAGGTTATAATATGGAAAAAATGCATCTCTGCAATAAGAGGTGGAATTTGTTGACCAATTGTTTTTTTATAAAAGAAATTTATTAATTACATAAAAGTAAATATTTCATTTTGAGTATGTATAACTTTGGAAAGCACAAAAATAATAATAGTCAAAGGCAAACTAATAAGCCGTCAACGATAAATCGATCGCTAAAGTCCCAACCTTCGACACAAACTAATAATGTAAATACACAATATCTCTATACCACTTATTGAATAGCTTGTGTATAATCAAATCTTTCAAAAAGCTAAATTCATTTAGAGTATTAGAGTAATTAACATAAGATCTTTTATTGATTTTATTGTATTTGGAAAAACTAAATATACTTTATCACTAAAATAAATTAAAATAAGAAAAATTAAAATTTATAAAATATAATATAATAATAATAATAAAATTTAATTATTATTATAGAGTTTGAGTGGGTTATATATTTTTTTAAGAGGTTATAAGTTAAAATCCAAAAAATAAAGTATGAATATTTCAATTTATATAAATTTATGTTAACCATAATTTAAAGTTCTATATCCTCTACTAACCCTTGAATCCAAAATTAAAAACTCTAAAACAATTTAAAATTAGATGAATAAGAAAGAAAAAGTATTCGCATCCTCACCATGTATGACACCCTACACGAAAACACCAACAATGTATGATACCAATGTATGATACCAGACACGAAAACACCTAACACCATCAAATTCGGAAGTAATCCATCTCAATATATTTTCTATATTTTCTACTAGCAGGAAAGACACCATCAAATTGAAAGTAATCAATCTCAGTATATTTTCTCAAATTTGGACGAATCTCATCATCTTTTCTACTATAATATTCCTTATTTATTAGATCGAATGTTTTTATATAATAACTACCTTCACGAAGGTAGGGCTTTAGCCCATCGTTTAGTTCTCTGTCAACAAGAGCAGGCAAGAGAGACAATACAAAAATGGATGGATGACTGGATTGCCCATACATAAACACACAGGTTTTTAAGGTGCAGCTGTTACTCTGCCCAAACATGGCCATGGCAGGCAGGATGAGGAGGAAGACCATGGTTTCAATATGGAAGAAGATCTCGCCTGTCCATCCCATTCCTCCTCAACACTCCTTCCACACGTTAAATGCCACTGCAGACATGTGTATTAAAACATTCTGTCAGACTAACAGGCTTCCAGAGGCAGTGGAGACGTTCAAGCATCTTCTCTCATCTAAGAAATCTAAATCCATTCCCACTCTCATCACATGCAATCTTTTGTTAAGCAGCCTAGTCCGACAGAATCGACATGAATCAGCGTTGGCTGTTTACAGATTGATGATTGAAGCGGACATTGTTCCAGATCTGATCACTTTGAACATTGTCATCAATTGTCACTGCGAAACAGGTAGAATAGATTATGCATTCAAAGTGTTTGAAGGAATGAAAGCACATGGGTATATTCCAGATGTCATAACCTTCAATACCCTCATCAAAGGGCTTTGCAGGGTGGGCAGGATTGAGAACGCTCTGAAACTTTTCAATCAAATCGTGAGAAAACAACAGGCTTCTGATCTTTTGACGTATAACAAACTAATAGACGGGTTCTGCAAGATAGGGAAAACCCAGGAGGCGTTCGGGTTAATAGCTGTTATGCTGCAAAAGGGCCATGGGCCTAACACAATCACATTTAACACCCTCATTGATGGACTATGCAAAGGAGGTAAGCTCCAAGAGGCCAAGAAACTCCTGTATCAGATGTTAAAAGAAGGGCACAATCCCAATGTTATTACATTTACTGCTCTGATTGCTGGTCTTTGCAGAGAAGGAAGGTTGGACGAGGCTACTAAGCTCTTCTATGAGATGTTCAATAAAAATATATATCCTAATGTTGTTACATACAATGTGCTTATTGATGGTTTATGTAAAGAAGGCAAGCTGGACGAGGCTAGTAAGCTCTTCTATGAAATGCCCAATAGAAATATATGCCCTGATGTTGTCATATACAGTGTGCTTATAGATGGTTTCTGTAAGGAAGGCAGGTTGGAGGAGGCTTTGAAACTCTTCTGTGAAATGCCTAGCAAAAACGTATGCCCGGATGTTGTCATATACAATGCGCTTATAGATGGTTTCTGTAAGGAAGGCAAATTAGACGAGGCTTGGAAGTTCTTCTATGAAATGCCTGACAAAGACATATGCCCTAATGTTGTCACCTGCAATGCGCTTATTGATGGTTTCTGCAAGGAAGGCAAGTTGGAAAAGGCGATGCAACTTTTCTGTGAAATGCCCAAGAAAAACATATGCTCTAATGTTGTTACATACAATGTGCTTATTCACAGTTTTTGTAAGGAAGGCAAGTTGGATGAGGCTAGGAAGCTCTTCTATGAAATGCCCAGCAAGAAGGCAAGTTGGATGAGGCTAGGAAGCTCTTCTATGAAATGCCCAGCAAAAACATATGCCCTGGTGTCGTCACGTGCAATGCATTTATTCATGGTCTCTGTAAGAAAGGGCAATGGCACGAGGCCACCAAAGTGCTTCATGAGATGCTGGATAAGGGGTACAATCTGAATGTTATCACATACACTAGTCTTATTGATGCTCTTTGCAAAGAAGGCAAGCTTCAAGAAGCTCTCGGGTTATTAGATGTTATGGTGCATAGAGGCCATCAGCCTAATGAAATCACATACAATATACTTATAAATGGGTTTTGCAAGGTGGGTAATCTGGATAAGGCCAGGGAGCTCCTTCCAGAGATGATGGAGAAAGGTTGCAGGCCCGACGTAATTAGCTATAATACACTAATAGATGGACTCTGCAGGCATGGCAGGATAGATGAAGCTGAACAAATCTTCTATGAGATGCCAAAACAGGGTTTGAGCCCTGATGTTGTCACATACAACATATTGATTGGTGGACTCTTCAAAGTGGGCAATCCTATGGAGTCAATAAAGTTCTTAAAACAGATGAAAGATAGCGGTCATGTCCCTAATGTGATTACATATATTAAGATAGCGGTCATGTCCCTAATGTGATTACATATATTGCTTTCATGGATGGACTATACAAGGAAGGCGCACCCCAAGAGGCCAATAGACTATTGCATGAGATATTAGAAAAGGTTTGACACTGGAGCTGTGACATATTCAACAGGAAATAACAGCCTTTGTAAAGATATTGCTGAAATGGACCTGGCAAGATCTGGTAATAGGGAGAGAATTGCAATTGATTAAGTGCAGGGATAACTTTGGTAACAATGCATTAGGCAAGCTATCTGAAACAAGTTGGGTGGTTGAGCTTCATGAAGTGATCTGTGTGGAATTACCATAAGAGTGCACAGGGGGTTTAATCCGAAAACACATTCACCAGTTCAATCTAAAATGGGTTTGGTGTAGCGGTTAGACTTTAGTGTGTTGCAACTTGCAAAGTGCCCCAGGAAATTTCATGATAGTGCTTACATTAGTATTCTGGAATTGGTATGCTAGTATAGTTATTCGATTGTCATTTGACATTGATAAGACGGACCTTGCATATCTCAATGTTGGTGATTCATGGATTAGGGGATTAATCTGACCTGGGCTGAGCGAGGGCAAGGTTGCAAAAACTGTTAAGGCTTTCAGAAATACTATACAAGTGACTAAAATTTGCTGCAGTTTACATTAACTAAATGGCCTGTTTAGAATATGAAGGAAGAAGTCGGACCTTATTGACAAAGGCGGGGCGAACTTGACCGTGCAAATTACATGCAGACCGGGATTTGTGGTTTTGGCATGAGCTGTTGGTATTACCATCCTCCAAAAAGGAAGCAGGTATTTTTGCCTCTCCACTGCTTCTGTTATATTCCTAATTTGAATTTGAGTAGGGACATTTCCTTAATCAGGTAGTATGCGTTTGGCAAATTTTTGACAATACCCAATGATTAAAACCTTGCTGTGGAGACTTTTCACGGTAGTATGCGTTTGACAAACTTTTGACAATACCCAATGATTAAAACCTTGTTGTGGAGACTTTTCACGGACTGTTAAACTTTATTTGTGTGGCTAATGTGAAATGCTAGAATTAAGCCTCGCTTCTTGCATGTTACATATTATTAAAATACTGAATTTTGCTTCTGTCTACTAGATGATCAACGAGTCTCACTGTTAATAACAGGCTCTGCTTGAAGTGAGCCCAGTAGGAATTGTTTAATGTATAATGAACCAGGGTTATGATTTGCAATCCCGTGTTATTTTATTGCCACAGCCCTCAATGATGCAGCTAGCAGATCTTTGACTCTAATATCTCGGGGATCTCAAACATAGTGTAGCTCATTGTTTATTTATAATACTGTTTTGGGATAAAGATGTGAAATTTCTGGTTGCTTAGTGTGAAATGTCGGGCTACAGTATATGCAAGAAATAAAGCTGAGTATCCTGAAAGAATAGGTCAACCTGAATTCCAGGAACTGATTTGCTGACTTAATTGAAAATGAAAGCCAATACTGTTTTTTTTACATTGTACCATTATTCGCAAGGACATTTTTTTTGTTTAAGATTTTATAGTCAAATTAAATGTCTGGGCAACTTGAAAAACTCTATATTTTCCCTTTGATTTTATTGTTTAAATAATATTATGGGTTCTATGCATATAAAATGGTTCAAGTTTTTTTTTGATTGGGTGTATTCTTATATCTTGTTTGCAATGAGAAAATGCCACTAGAGGAAGTGTTAACCCCTAGATTTTCACCTTGGAAAATCTTGAGGGTTAAGAGCCAACATGCACTATTTTGGCTGGCATTTTGAGATTCCCCCAGAGTTTAGCACTCGTGGTTGTCAAAGGTTGTTTCCCATCAGAGAGAGGTACACGATTTGTATATGGGTGTGTTTGTTTCAGAGTTAGAGCTAGCTTGGTTTCGTATGCATTTGAGAGAGATGTTTACATACAACAGGTGTCCCTACTTTTTAGGAGATGGTGAGTGAGAGACTCAGTTGACAATTTTGAGCAGTTTTAAGCATACATGGTTGGTCCTTGCATGATTCTGGGCTTGATGGCATTTTTCCAGGGGACATGCAAGAACTTTCTAATTTTAGCAGGTTGAACTCTAGGCCTCAGATTGAGATTTTGAGTGTGCAATGGTGATCCTTGAGACATTTTGAGTCTTTTGTACCTTTTCCGGGTGACATGCATGATATTTCTATTTTTAGCAGATGGAGCACCAGGGCTTGCATGTTGATTCTGATCGCATATTTGGAATCCTCTCAGAAAATCAATCCGATGAGTATGATATCATTGACATGCGAGCACATTCTATTTTTAGCAGTGTCTATTTTTAGATAGTTGATACATGGCAATATTCTCCTAGTCATCCTGGATGTTTTTGACAATTTCCTAAATTTTAGGAGCCGAACCCTATTTTTAGTAGTTTCTATACATAGCAGGGGTGGTTGGATTCAGAAGTGACAAGTGGCAGGGACAAATTCCGACATTTGATAGAGTTTTAGTGTGACATGATGGCATCTACATGGCATTAATTAAAGGGGGGTGCATTTTCCAAGGCAAAAGCATTAAAGTGAATTAATTAAATAATTAAAGAGGTGGCGCATAGGGTGAGGTGGCACTCCCATGAGGTGATTGAGCCAATCAAGGCTTGGTTTTCTCACTAACTTTTCCTCACTCGCCATAACTCCACTTTCCATGCATCAATTTCTCAAAATGTCCCTTAATTTGCTCTTAAACACTAATTTCCTAAAACATAGGGAAATCCCTAAAAAATAGGGAAAATTTCCTTTTTGGCTAACTCATGATTTACTTGGCCAAATTTAATGTTTAGACATGCATTGAATTTCTAATTTTATCCTCCATGTCTTTTTCCTCACTCCTTAAAGCTAAAGCGCTTGACCCCTTCTCATTATTCACTCTTTCTTTCCTCAAGTGCGCCCTCTCTTTGACATGTCTCTCTCACACATCTGGTGCATTTAGTGAGCTACACTCACTCCTCTCTCTTGCATGAGGCGTCTACTCATCCTTCTTCCTCTTCCTAAGCGCACTCCTTCACTAGTGCACCTAATTTAGCCTCCCCTTCTCACACGTGGAGGTGTATTTCCCTTTTCCCATGATTGGATGTGTTTTCTTCCTAGATTTTAGGGTGCATCTCCCTCTCTTGTGCACATGGAACCCTCATCCTCTCACTCATGCTAATCCCTTTTCCCTTCCCATGTGCTAGCCTTCCCTAAGTCTCTATTTCCCTCACTCCTTGCTTACTATTTCCTCACTTCTCACCTCCATTTACTTACTTACCTTCCACTTCTAATCTCTCATGCGCATCCTCTCTATTTTACTCCCACGTGTGATCTTCCAAAACTCATGCATGCGCTAACACCTCATCTCCTCACATGAGTTGAACTCCTCTCACTTGACTTCCCATGCGCATGTGTTTCCCCACTCTTACTCCCTCACTCATGCACATACTCTTCCTTTTACTCCTATTCCTATGCGCCCTCATGATTGCTTGGTAAAGTGCACCCTTGGTACTATATATTGGAGGTTGAGTTACATTGTTATGGTGGGATTTTGGCAGCAACGACATACACCTAATCTTTTTCTCTTTCTCTTATTCTCTCTAGTCTAGCTACTCTCTCTTTGAGCAAGAGTGATCATTGTACTGGTTTTGGACTTGTTGATTGTGGCACGATCAACCCTTTGTCAAGCCTGTAATAAATAAGTTTTTGAGTTTGTTTCCGAACCTTCCTTCTTGTTGGTGTTTTGTTTAATTCTTGCAACCGGACTTAGCTCACGTTTGCAAGTGTGCATTAGGGCGACAACAGACGCTTCCGTGACACTTCGCTTCCGAGGATTTTTTGAAAATGATGCTCCCAACGCTTTGCTTCCTAAAAACACTCCCGCTTCGCTTCGCGCTCTAGCAACATTGAGTGTGATATCATTGACATGCAAGGAGATTCTAACTTTAGTAGTGTCTATTTTTAGACATTTGACACATGGTGGTGTTCTCCTAGTCATCTTGGATGTTTTTGACAATTTCCTAAAACATAGGAGCCATACCCTATTTTTAGAAGTTTCTATTTATAGCAGGGGTGGTTGGCTCCAGAGGTGATAAGTGGTAGGGTCACATTCCGACATTTGGTAGAATTTCAATGTGATGTGTCATCTACATGGCATTAATTAAAGGAGGGTGCATTTTTCAAGGAAAAAACATTAAATGAGAAATTAAACCAAGTGAAGAGGTGGTGCATAAGTGAGGTAGCAATCCCATTGAGTTAATTAAACCAATCAAGGCTTAATTGTTTCACGAACTTTCTCTCACTCGCCATAACTTCACTTTCCATGCATTAATTTCTTCAAATTCCCCTTAATTTGCTCTTAAACATAATTTCCTAAAAAATAGGAAACTCCCTAAAAAATAGGGTGAAAATCTTCACATTTACTAACTCATGCATTACTTGGCCAAATTTGGAGTTTAAACATGCATTGGATTCCAAATTTAATCCTCCATGAGCTTCTTCCTCTCCTTAAAGCTATTGTGCATTGATTCCTCTCATTATCTCCCTCCCACTTCATTAAATGCGCTCTCTCACTCTCCCTTCTCTCCCACACGTGTGGCACATTAACACTTGTCTTCTCACTCTCCTTTCCATGGATGTGGTGTCTCATACTCGCATTCCTATTTTTTAGCCTTATCCACGTGTGTGTATTTTTGCTTCCTCTTCTCACACGTGGGATTCTATTTTCCCTTCTCCCATTGCTAAATGCGTTTTTCCTAAGATTTAGGGTGTGATTCTCCTTTGGCTATGCGCATGTGCTATCCCTCAAATAATTAACTCACTCCTCCACCTAACATGTGCCTATTCCCTATCTCTTCCTTCCTATTTCCCTTTTCGTCACTTCCTATTGCCTCACACTTTTCTCCTATTCTCAGATTCACATGCTCATTCCTCAAGGTTTCAAGTGCGCATATCCTCTTTTCCCCTCCTTTATCACGCCCACTTTACCCTCACATGAGTTGACTCATTCTCCTCTTTCCTCCACTAGTGCGCATGTGTTTTACACTCACACTCATGCGCATGTATTCCTACTTCTCCACCTCCTATGCGCCATGGTCTCTATTGCTTGGTGAAGTGTGACCTCTCCTATATATTGGAGGATCTACATTGATTGATGGTCGGATATTTGTGGCAACAACACATACTATCTCTTTCTCTCTTCTCTCTCATTTTCTTTAGGTCTAGCTACTCTCTCTTTTTGAGTAAGGATATTCGTTGTACCGGTTGTGGATTTGTTGATTGTGGCGCAATCAACCCTTTGACAAGCCTATAATAAAGAAGTTTTGTGTTTGTTTTCTAACCTTCCTTCTTGTTGGTGTTTTGTTTAATTCTTGCAATTAGATTAGTAGCTTCTTACCATTTATTGTGATTTTAATCAATCTTTTAACTGGTTTCTTTCATTCTTTCTTCTATCTTTCTTGTGCTAACCCTGAAGGATCCCTCCAAACAAACAAAATTATCTTCCCCCCCATGTCTTGGGCAGTTTTAACATGCTGTCCAAAACATATCAGCTGCTGTTTTTTGTTACTTTTTGCAGAAAATCAGACTTCCGGACAGCAGCAAAGTACCCTAGGGACTCCCCCCCGAGGCTGGCAAGCACCAGCCCAAATGGAGAGTGGTCTAGCCTGTGACAATTTGGGGCTTTTCTCCTTTAATTAGCCGCTTTTCCATTGCTGAAATTTCTGTTATATCAGCTCAAATAGAGGGTGAAAAAGTGTGCTAACAGGAAGATATAAGCTTTGAATTTCTGTCATGTTTTGTTCTTCACATTCTATCCTTTTGTTTTATTCAGTTTTTTTATAATTGTTTATCTCATCTTTCATTGCGATGTTGCTTGAATTGGGTTGTGTAGTATTATTCAAAGATGGAAATTTACAAGTTTGGTGCTACATATAAGTTCCATCATCCAAGATACAGAGCAGGAAGTGCAGGACAGGCAGAGCTATAAATGTCTGGACTCTGAAGCTATCCACTGGTTTGTAGTCTGTCTTCTTCGTGTGTATTAAGTGACTATCATTTACATTCTCATTGTAAATTTTTTCTTTTTGATATTACAATTGTTTTTCAGCCCCTAAGTTATATGATTGCACAGATTTTATTGGAAATGCATCGTGAGTTCCATAATTAACGGTGTGCGAAATAGAGTCGCATAATCCATTAGTCTTGTTTCTAAACAATACTTGCTTGCTTAGGACCTCATTTTCTGGCATCGACAGCATCCTTTACCCCAATCATTCATTATATCTGTAAATTTGATAACATAATACTATGGCATCTTTAGAAATGGTTAAATTATATATGTAAACATGCTCTTGTTATTATATGCTCTCTGTAGAACAATATGAAGTCTGCATACTATTTGAGAACGGGACAGTGCAATTATGGTGGCACTTGTAAATTTCATCATCCACCACCAGTTGGTATATTAGTTTTGTCACCACCCAAACCCTCACTTTATGTGATAAAGTCCTAAAGCACAAGTAAGACTTTGGAGGAACTAGGAGGGGCTACCCACTGTCACCATAGTAATTCCCTCTCTCACTTTAGGCCACCGCTCCTCCAAGACAAGGGGGGTATCCCTAGAAGATATATGATAAACTTTAGATTTAAGCAGATGGTGGGTTGCTAAGACCAGTGCCAATCCAAGGGTCATGGAATCAAGGAATACAAACAAAGAGGGCTTAGAATAATATGGAGAAGAGGTAATCAAACCATGCACTGATGTGCCATGACTAGTCCAAGTAAATCCTTTAGGTCATTTGAGAGTAAATAAGTGCCCTTATGCAAGATGCACCATCATCACTATGGATTTACAGCCAAGAGATAGTGTGCAACCATAGAATAATGAAGTATAATATGAGATTATAAGCAAACATGATTAGGAAGAGTCTAGACAGCTTTCTAATGAATGAACAACCCAATGATATTTCACATTATCACATATAACCCCATAAGATCAGCGAGCCATAACATGTACCAGACCAAATCTGCCATTATAGCCGCAAACGCCCCAATATTCCAGATTACAATAAGGGCTAAGGAGGGTTAAGAACCTCACACCTAGTCCCTTCTCATGTGCAAAGATTTGCCTTCTAGAGACTATTCCAGCAACAAGATACAATAGCTACTCAAACATAAAACCCAAATTATCCAAGAGAAAATAGATGAATGAAGAGAGCCTCGCATATACTTGCTTGTACTTTCACTTCCTCCTTCTACCTGATGTTCAACTAGGCTTAGAGAGGTTTTCTTTATCAATCCAACAATGAATAATAATGGAGAGAGCAAATCCTTATATATTTTTGAGCTCCATTTCCTTGACCATAAAATATCATTTAGTGGAATCTAGATCCACAAATCTCTCCAAAGATAACCATAAAATGTTTCTAGATCTGTGTTTTTCTCCAAGAAAAATACTAGAATAATACATCATAGGGTTCTCCAAGACAACAACGCCCAACATAGAGCAACAACGATGAAGGGGATGCCACATGCCTTTCTCTCAAGCAAAACACCTCCTTGAATGAAGCATCTTTGACCAAGCAAGTAAACACCTCATGCCACTTGTCCTCTTCCTCTTTGGCACACCCTACAAAGATAGCCTCAAAAGAAGCAAAGCTTAGCCTTATGTGCAAGGCGTTCTGTAAATTTTTCTAACCTAGGTGACTTCTATCCTAATGTTCTCACATTAAATAACTCAAAACCGAACTTATTTAACAACTGAAAATTTAATTTCTGAACATTGCATCAATCACACTGTTATAGCGCAAGTTGTAGGTTGGTCAAAGCCCGACCCAACCACAAAGCAAGTGCTACAACTTGGGAGTCCTATACCCAATGTCACTTCGATGTAGGTCCTGCACCTCAAGGGTGACTAGGTCACTCTAGGGAGGCGATCCCGGTGACCCTAGGGGGATTGAGATGGAGATGGAGATAAAAGGAAGTGAAGCCCCTAGAGGTCAAGTCTAAGTGGGATGAAAGTTGGGAAGATATGTCTTGTAAGTCAATTATTGTTGCCCCATAGGTATAGTACTTCTTTGGATGATTGTACCTGCCGAGACACAAGAAAAGACACTTTGCAATGATATATGTTAGTTGGATCAG
>CBVK0103691337.1:0-33476 GCA_900067695.1 Picea abies
TATATATTCATTAATTAAAAAGGCGGCTCCATAATCTTCTAAGACATTTAAACCTTTGGATTGATCGGAAGACTGCATTTCGACGGTGATTATCCAAGTGCATTTTTGGGCTTTTTTTTTTAATTTAATAAAAAAAAACGAAATTTATTTTAGTTTAAGGTTTAGAAAAATATATATGTTTCAACAAAATGATAAGTCTATCATATATATGTAGTCTTGGGAAAATGTGTTTTTTTGGAATTTATATAAACAAAGATATGAAGTTATGTGGTTGTCATATATATTCTGCTTAATGTATGCCTATGTTATAATGGAAAGGATATAGTAATAAAGATGCAGCGGTTCTTATCTATTTTATGTCCATCGTGTATTATTTGGATATGTGTGTGTATTGTTTTACTTCTTAGTCCTAATGACTTTCCAGCTATGAGTTGCATGAGTGTCACTCCCGATGGATCTTTTTGTATTTAGCCTTCATCCATGTCATAAGGCATTATGGTCTTTGTGATCCTCTTTGCATATCGAGTGAGACCTTCCTCAGTCTTGGTTGAGGATTGATATGTCGATGCTTTGGGGGTTTTGTTGGTAAACTCTAGATGAACCCTAGGTCTAAACTCCCTGATGTTAAGAAGGATGTGTACAAGCATGGAATAAAATGCCAACAATTCCAACAAATATTTAGATCTTCACCTCTAATTCTCATTGTATTAAATTCACCATTTTCAATATAATATATATGATTTTGCAACATCCAAAACCCAAATCCTTTGACCCAAAATAGATTCCTTAATTGTAATTACAATACAATGGGCCAAAAAATTGTTGGGCAAAAAAATGCCCATAAACGAACCAAAAACAACCCCCCCAAAAGTATTTTTGGGGGATATACCTCTGAACCCCTAGATAGGGGGGCATGTCCCCCCCCCCCAAGTCATGCACTCAATGCAATATACATTGTGTGGGACTAATGCATACCCAATGTTCTCCCACTTCTTGTTTTCTTTGCATATAGGGGGGTCGTGAATTACATGATCGAAAATGCATGGCAGCAACACCCATTACTTCTCTACACCAAGAGAACTACTCAGTCCTTACAGACTTTGTTAATGAATCCGCAATATTCTTCAAAGTATCCACCTTCACCAATAACACCTTCTTGTCTTCAACCATGCCTCTCACAAAGTGATAGTAAACATCAATGTTCTTTGTCTTAGAATGAAAGCGGGGTTCTTTGTCAGAAAAATTTCACTTTGACTACCACAATCTAACGTTACAACTTTTTGTACAAACCCAATGCTTGAACACAATATCTGTAACCATATAAATTCCTTACTCACATGAGTGGCTTCCATGTATTCAAATTATGTAGTTGAGAGTGAAACTACAGATTGTCTCTTGATCATCCAACTGATTTCTCCTCCAAATAGGTTAAAAATATAACCACTTGCAGATATTCTCTGATATAGATATCCATCCAAATCTATATCATTAAATATGTATATTTCCAACACTTTTTCTACACTAGGTCTTCCTTGGTATCAAATTCCATAATCTGCAGTGCCACACAAATACGCTAAAGCTATATTTACAACTATTTAATGCTCATTCCCTGGTTTTGACATATACCTGCTCAAAACTCCCACTAAATGTGTAATGTTCAGTTTAGTACAGACCATTGCATACATCAAACTACCAATAGCATTAGCATAAGTAACATGAGACATGTCATCTTTCTCTTCATGTGTCTTGGGACACTGATCTACAGATAACTTTACACCTACAAGAATAGGGACTTTGACCAATTTGCAATCCTTCATATTAAACCTTTGCAATATTGTCTCAGCATATTTCCTCTAATTCAACTAGAGTTTCCTATTTTCCCAATCTTTTTTAATTTCCATGCCCAAAAAAAATTTTTCAACACCAAGATCTTTCACATCAAATTTAGAAGACAACTGAGTTTTACTTCCTTGATGATTTCCTTGTTGTTTCCAATCAACAACATATCATCATCATACAGAACCACATAAATAAAATTTCCACCAACTAATTTTAAATACACAGTGATTAACTTTGCTCCTTGTGAAACCAAGTCCCAAAATATAAGTATCAAACATTTGATATCACATCCTTGGGGATTTCTTTAACCCATAGAATGACTCTTAGATTTCGAACCAATACTTTCTTACCCTTCACTACAAAACCCTATGGATGTTTCATGTATATTTATTCTTCAATATCCCACATAGGAATGTTTTCTTTGTGTCCATTTGTTCTACTTCAATATCAAAAGAAACAACAACTGACAAAATAAATCCAATAGAAGTTAGTTTAGCAACAGGAGAAAAAATGTCAAAAAAATTGATACCCTCTACTAGGGAATATCCCTTTTCTATTAAGTGAGATTTAAACTTCTCCACTTTACCTTATGCATTCAAGTTTTTCTTAAACACCCACTTGCTACCAATAGGCTTTCTTCCAGCAGAAAACTCAACTAGATCCCGAGCCTCATTTTTATCCAAGGAAGTCATTTCTTCAACCATGGTCTTCTTCTGAAGTTTACCATACTTTAAATCCACTTCCTCCCTAACAATCATGGGATCATCATCAATAATAGAATAAACAAAACTATAAGAAAAACTATGTGGAGTATACCTTTCTGGTTTCCTTATTTCCCGAACCGATCTCCTCACTACCGAAGTTTCAGGTTCTTATTACTCTAATTCACGTTCCTTTTTTGAGTCAGATTCTTCACCCTCCAACTCAAACTCTATTATCTTTGGTTCTTTTTACTTTGGTAGGAATTCTTGTTTGGGAACATATTTAACCTCTCTAAAAATAACATCCAACTTTAAACATTCTTCTTAGTTAATGGGTTCCAAATTTTATATCCTTTTATACCATCTTTGTAACCAATAAAGATACAATTTTCAGCTTTATTATCTAGCTTACTCCCATTTTCCTTTGGAACATGTACATAAGAATCACAACAAAAAACTCTAAGATGTGAAAGAGAGGGTTTTTTACCAATCCATGCCTCATGTAAAGTTTTGTATACCAATGTTGATGAGGGTGATCTATTTACTACATAACATGTAGTACCCACTACCTTTGCCTAGAATTCTTGTCCTAACCCAACACCACTGAGCATGCTCCTTTATTTTTCCATCAACATCTTATTCATCATGAAACCCCATTTTGTTGAGGTGTGTATGGAGTAGTCTTTTGCCTTGTTATAATTCACTTCTTATAGAATTTCTCAAATTCATTACCGCATAACTCTCCATCATTATATGTCCTCTACACCTTTGTTGTCTTCTCTGTCCGATTATCCACGAGAGACTTAAACTCTTTAAATTTACCAAATACCTTATATTTCCTTTGAAAGAAATAAATCCATATATTTCTCAAGAAATCATCAATGAACGAAACATAGTACAAGATTTACTTAGTGATGGAATAGGCACAGATCCAAACACATCATTGTGTACTAACTCTAAGATTCCCTTTGCTCTTGTAGCACCAGATGAGAATCTTACCCAATTCTATTTACCATATATGCAATGTTCACGTAAATCAAAATCCAATGTGCAATCAAACATATTGTTATGATGTAGTACTCAAATGCCCTTCTCTCCAATATGTCCCATTCTTTGATGGCACAACATTGTCTTTTCTCCAGAGAACGTAGGGGTTTTATCTTCTTCATTTCAACCCTCAGGAACAACATAATTGTTAAACCCATTACTGATAGTGCTTCTTAATAACTTGAACAGAGTTCCATTCTGAATTCCCCTCATCAACACCATTACTCCTAGAACCATTTTGTAGGTTTCCTTTTCAAACATTGTGTGTACACTTGTATCACTAGACTTACTTACAGATATCAAGTTTCTTTCCAACTCTAGAATGTGTAAAAACCTAGGGAGTTTTATAATCCTTCCATCCTTGAGCATCAATTTGACTTTTCCTCACCCTATGATTCTGGTTTTTTAGTCAACCCTTAGGAAAATGTCACCTCTATTGTAATTTTCATATTCACAAAACTACTCCATGTGGGGAGTCATATGAAAAGAAGCACCTGAATCAATCAACCATACATCATAATCTACATGTGTGCTTGAAGAATCCAAGTACAAATCCCATCCTTCCTCTAAGGAGGTCTTCCCTTTTATGGAACGAACATCATCGTATCCCTTCCCTCTCTCAACATTTTTAGTTCTACGATCCTTCTTGTAATGCCCAGTTTTACCACATTTCCAACATTTCCTTAAGGATTTTCTTGGAGATTTAGATCTACCTCTAGATTTAGATATCTAACTCGAAGACTTGAATTTATTTTTATCTAGGGAATGTCCTCTTACAGCTAAGGCATATGTGCTCTAACTATCCATGGTTTTCCTCCTTATTTATTCCAATAACATGGATGAAACCACATTATCAAAATTTAATGTGGTTACATTACTTCCAATAGCTACAACCAAACTATACCATGAATCTGCAAGGAACATAGTAAACTAATGAACTTATCTTAATTATAAATTTTAATGTCGATAGACAATAACTAACTTACCACAATATTGAAGGAATTTAGTTGCTCTGTCACCGAGTCTCCATCATTCATCCTCAAGAGGTACAACTTATTTTGAAGGAAAAGTTTTTTTACTGGAGACTTAGAATAACACAAATCCCCTAACGTATCCCATAACACCTTGGTTGTAGCTTCTCCCGAGACATTCAGTAACACTGAATCTGAAAGACACAACTAGATTGTTCTATTTTCCCCTTCCTATCCAAGTTCATCCAATCTTTTGTTGACATATATGTAGATTTAGTACCACGATCCACAGTGACCCGCTATTCTACCAAAATATCCTCCATCTTCAGCTTCCAAATCTCAAAGTTTTCCCATCAAATTTCTTGATCTTGATTTTAGAATTGCTTGTCATTATCTTTTACCACAAGAATCACTGCTGCAAAGATCCCACTGAAACTAGGTTTATCACAGACCCAAGATAATTGAATCCTTAGCAACAAAGGCGCCCCTTGAAGACAATAATTGTTATGATACCAAATGTATGTTTTAAACGTTTACAATATAGAAATGCATACACAAATTATTTATACAACAGAAAGGAAAACAATAGAATTCATACATAGCACTCATAAATTTACCCAAGAAACCCTTAACCAGGAAAACCAACAAATGTTTAGAGTTGCACCTATAATTCTCATTAAATTAACTTTATTATTTACAAGACAATATATATGATTATGTGACATCCAAAACCCTAATCCATTGACCCAGATTACATTCATTAGCCGAAATTAAAATACAATGGGACAAAAAACCATTGGCCAAAAAAAATCCCAAAAATAGACCAAAAGCAAACCCAACCTCCCCCCCCCAAAAAAAAAAATCGGGGGCAACTGGATAGTGGGGGATTCCCAATGAAAATTACACTACATGGAGCTAGTTGTGCAAATAATATAACACATACCCAACACTTCGTACCAACAATTAGTTGGAAACCTGTTGTATTTTACTCATACTCACCTTGACATCTCCTTTGTTGTTGGTCCCATTGCCTTGTACATGAAACAACCGCACAAATTCCATAAGAAAGAAACAAAGAGGATACTTTAGTATATCCAAGGTACAATTCAATTTGGCACCCAATAAAATTTAGAGGGAACTTCTCAATTAGATAGTTTTATAGATTACAGTTGGGGCAACAACCCTAATGATAGGAAGTCTATTGACAATTATGTTTTCAACCTTGGCTCTCAACTTATCACTTGATCTTGCACGAAAAAAAATGCCCTTTCTCTTTCTTCTGTAGAAGCAAAGTATTGAGCAATAATTCATGCAAGTCAAGAAATTATTTGTCTTGGATAGGTCCCTTCAGAGTTTGAATTCTAGTAGTAGCATCCAACCCCTCTTTAGTGTGATAGTTAGAGTGTCATTAGCTTGTCAAGGAGCCCATTTAGTGTCAACACAAAAAACACATTGAGTTACACATGCACTTCCTTCAAATTATTCTTCAATAATGCACCTTTGAAGTGTTATATTTCCCTATAGATGATCGAGTCACTAACATGTTCACAAAGTTCCTCACAAAAGAGAAGTTCTTAAATCCTTGGTCTATGTTAGGTACTTAGGAAGTTATCATTAAGGAGGGTTAGATTTAATGTCTCCTTCCTTCTCCTTCTATTAATTTGTAAATCCTTCAATCATATCCCAATTTGTTCTTAAGGGGGGGTGTTAGGATATTTAGATACTAGGAGTTAGTTAAAATTAAGTTGATATGATGTAATATTAGGTTAAATTGTGATTTTAGTGTATTTACTTAGTGTTATTTTGTAGTTTACCAGTTCGACGGTTATAATCGTGTCCTACACATGAGTGATTTGATTGTTCAAACATCTTCTTGATATTAATAACAATGCTTTGTGGTTTAACACTCGACTGGTCCATGGTCCTTATTTTAAAAGCATAGATGGTCATTCGTTGATGATTGATTGTGATAAATGTTCATGTAGTCTATTTTTTTCATTAATCAATTTCCTCAATTGATCATGTTGGCTAGGGTCATAGATTGTTTCCCTCCTTGAGGTTTTTAACATATAAACATTGTTGTATTGATATTTGATCTATGTGAGAGTGTTTGTTTTAATGTGTTCGACCTATGTGGATATACCATGTTTTTCGAGCACTTATTTCTACTAGTATTTGAAGCAACAAATACATAGAAACAAATGCTAAATGGGAGGGGACATGGACTTGATTTTCCATCATTTCCAACCCACTTGTTGGTATGCTTGATTTTTTCCATTACGCTCCTTTGTACACTTTAAACAACTTAATGAGAACCCTCCAGAGTTCTCGTTTTTTTAGAGGTTCCATTGGTACTTATTTAGCATCTCTAATAATCATTTGTTAATTGATATATAGTTTTGTTGACTACTGCAATTAGGGACAACAAGCTTAGCTTGCTTGTTCGCCTAACATATAGCTCATACAGTTGGATTTTTCTTGTGTCTCGGGCAGGTACAAACACTTTCTGCAGGTACTCAAATGCTTGGAAAACTTAAAAAAATTCTAAGATGTGCCATCAAATCCATATTGAATTCATCATAGTGACTCACGAAGGTCGCTATGAATTCAATATGATGCAATTCGGTTCAACTAATGCTCCCATTACTTTTCAAGCAACTATGAATGGAGTTTTTAAACCCTACCTAAGGAATTTTTTGCTCGTCTTTTTTTATGATATCATTTTCTATAGTAAAACATGGAAGGATCATCTTAAGCTCCTAGAATGTATACTTTCTTTTTTAGAAGAAAATCAATTTTATGAAAAATTGTTAAAATGCACCTTTGGTAAGGAAGAAGTAGAATACCTCAATCATGTCATTTCCAAAAAAGGGGTCAAGGTATATCCAAGAAAAATCAAGGAAATAGTGGAATGGAAAACACCGAATATCATATTTAAATTAAGGTAATTTCTAGTGTTAACATGGTATTACCAAATGTTCGTAAAAAAATTATGCTTATTTGATAGAACCACTATAAAACATACTAATGAAAATTATTTTCAATGGAATAGAAAAGAAAAATAATGTTTTGAGTCTTTGAAGAGATTTATGTCATCTACACCAATGCTAGCCACCCTTGATTTTACAAAGGCCTTCATGGTAGAATGTGATGCTTCAAGGTATGGAATAGGCACAATGTTAATGCAGGAAAACCACTCAATATTCTTTGAGTCAAAATCTCAACAAGAGGAAAAGTATAAAATCTACATATGATAAAGAGATGCTTTCCATTATACATGCATTAGCTAAGTGGCAACAATATCTCTTGGGAAATAATTTTTTGATACGTATCGATCACAATAGTCTTTAGTTCCTACTACAACCAAAAACCTTTTCCAACTAATAATAAAAGTGGAAAGAGAAAATTTCCACCTTCGATATGGAAATATTGCACAAAAAGGGGAAGGAAAATGTAATTGTTGATGCACTATCACAAAGAGACAAAGATGTAACAACATACAAGACATCGATTTTGATGCCTCACTAGTTAGATGAAATATGAGTTGAATATGCCAAACACCCTAAATTGTATTCCATAATTAATAACTTGGGCCAAAACCCAAAATTTCAATGGAGAAATGACATTCTTTGGTACAAGGACAAGATCTATCTGACACCATTCTCAAACTTCAAAATAAAAGCCTTAAAGGAATCACATGACTCTCCAACCGCATGACATGTAGGGTTTTTCAAAACCTACTATAATGCACAATAAAAAAAATTATTGGAAAGGGATGAATAAGTAAATTCAGGAATATGTCATCAAATGTGACATATGTCAAAGAAATAAGAGTGAAGGTGTTATGTCACCAAGGTTACTCCACCTAACCAAAAGTGGGAAGAAATTCCAACGGACTTCATTGAAGGGTTACCCATGTCTAATGGAAAGAATAAAAATTTTTGCATGGTTGATAGGATAACTAAGTATGCAAATTTCATGGGGATAAGGAAAACAAATTGTTGAAGTATTTAGAAAGAATATACATAAGTTGCAAGGATTTTTGAAGGTCATTATCAGTGATAGGGATGCAAAATTCAAAGGAAATTTTCAAAAAGTCCTTTGCAAACAAACTAGGATATCCCTTAATATAATCTCAACATATCTTCCTCAAATGGATGGTCAAATGGAAATTGTAAACAAATGCTTTGAAGCATACCTCCTTCGTTTCGTGAGAGATAAGTAGAAAAAGTGGTTTAAATGGTGTTGTTCTAAAATATTGTAAAAGGTCTTTAAGATAACATCACGAGGTTAAATCCCCCTACGTTTTTAAAGAGACAGTACTCCTTTGTTTCTTAACTACATGAAAGAATATAAAATATGCCTCAGAGAGGACCATAATTATTCTTAAAATAAATATTCGCATGCAAAGAATAGCGGAGAAAGGACCAAGTGTCTCACAAAAAGTAAATATTCACTTTGATACAAGATTATAAACCAAAAGAGTATATAGTCTCATATAATGAAATGTCCATCATAGAATTCATCAAAGTAAGACACACTATTCAGCACAAGGAAAGAAAATAATGACCGCATATGGAAAAGAGATTTAAATGATCATTCCATTAAGATCCAAAAAATATTTTGATAGACACACATTTGAAATCTCATGCTTAGAACTTAAATTCTAAGAAATCATTAATGTTATTTCCCAAATAGTTCTCTGGGAACCTCAAAAAATAATAGATGTCTTTGTAAAAATGTGTAATAATGTCTGAAATTTCATGAAAATTAAATTGCATTTGGCCTTCTAAGAGGACTAGGATTGGGCCTCCTATGGACCATGAAACGAAAGAGAGACTATGATGGAAGTCCCAAACCTTTATCTTCTTGTTGTCGTGTCTTTTATAGGTTTTTATTTCTATTTTAACCAAGGCCTTCTTTAACCATTGTTCAATGTACTCCCTCATTGGAGAAATGGTTATCTCATGTTTGGTCTCAGTTTCGAATAACTCATTTTCTAGTTCTTTTAAATCAAATATCAACGGATGGAGTGCGTCCTCAATGTATTCATTCTTGTTCATATACTAGACTGACCATCTTTCCACTTATTCTTCATAGTACTAAATTAAATCATTAAATCCACTGACCCCAACAAATTTAAGGCTTCCAATTGTTCTTTTAATTGCTCTCTTGATAAGAGTATTGTATCCATAATTAAATGTGGGTCCTAAATTTCCTTAGTAAAATCAACAAGTTTTAAGAATATATCACCTCTTTTAATGTTAATTGCATCACATTCATACAACATTTACCTTAAACATAGATTTATCCTTATCCAAAAAGAATTGATTTGTTTCAAACGAGTCTTGGAAGGAAGATTTTGATCTATTCTATGTAACTCACTTAAACTCTAAACCTTCACCAAAAATGTATCCATTTCTTCCTTGTAGAAATTGTTGTAACAAATATTGAAATTTTGGCTTTCGGTCACTTCGGAGAATGAATGGAAGCATTGGCAGTGGAACGAACGCATACACCGAGCATTAAGCCATAGGGAGAAAAAGCTCAAGAGTCCGGGTTTTTTGGCTGTCAGGGATTTGGTCGATGTAGATATTTTAATAACTACAACCCCGATCCCCGAATTCACTAAAGTATTAAAGGATAAGACGGGTTAATTAAAGAATAAGAAAGATTAATGTTGACAAGTCTCATCATGATTTCGTAACTCAACTTGCCTTCGTGCTTTAAGTTTCAAGTTTGTGATTTTCGAAACCCTGAAAGCCTATGTTTTAATCATGCTTAATCACAAAGATAAAAGTGTTTTAACTGTTAATCAATCCCATCACAATTTCACGATTCGGTATTTCTCGCATCAAGTATTATCGAAGTCCCAACACTTAAATCCATGAAAGGTTAAACATTAATTTCTAATTGTGATTAGTTAAGAGATTAAGACAAATGATTATCGCCTAATTAATCCCATCGTGATTTCGTGATTCGGGATTCCTTGCATGTCATAACTCTTGAGGACATGATACCTGAAACCTGAAGGCCCGAAAGAGTGCAATGTAAAATCCAAAATCTATTTCGGGGATTTGGCCATTGGGGATTTGGCTGACGTGAAGATTTTAATAACCACTGCTTCATTTCCCCGAATCCCGAAAACCCGAAATCGGGACTCCAATCATATCCAAAATTGCTTTAGAAAAACTCAATTTTTTGCATTCGAATAGTCGATAGACATACACAAATCCTAATATTTCCAGTGGTGTCTTCATAATTTCATTTTGATCTTGGTAAGGCAGTCAAAATTCCCCCGCAAGATGAGGTTCGTTTTCAGAAATATGGCATTTTTACTATGGTGAGTCATCATTTTCAAATGAGGATTCTGAGCGACTAGAGTATCATTTTGAGAAACGGTTGGAGGATTTTGTGCCTAACACATCAGAGATCATTAGCCTCTTTCATTTTTCCTATAGGTGTCACATATTGGGAGAATCGAATCCATCTCCAAGCCCTAATTTTTGGATTTCATATTTCCTTGTTTTGACACATGTTTGTTAAATGTAGATTTGGGGAAAATGAAAAGGGGTCTCAGGGAACTGAGAGAGGTTTTTTCTCAGAATAAAGAGATGCACAAAATCCTCTTTCAGTTTATACACATCTATCTCTATTCAAGAGATACAGAGTCATAATCGTAGCCCTAGTTTTAGGCAGTTTGGCCCATTTTCTATGGCAGGAAGTTTCAAAAATTGGTTGTAACTATTGTTGTCTTTTATATTAGAGAGGATTTCGACCTCAATACATATATGAGGCATATTTGTAAAAGGAAAGGGGGGAAATACACACAGGAGCAATACTCTTGGGTTGTAGCTTTCATTTTCAGTTTAATATAAGATTGCAGAAGCATGTTTTATCCATATCAGAGATTCTTGTGATGTTGCTTGTAGAGTTTGTCCATTTTCTTAGTTTCAATATCACTCCATCTATCTTTTATTCTTGATTTTTAATTGTTTTGTAATAGAATTCATCCTCTTATATGCTTTGTTGCAGAATGGTTATAGGTTGTTTCTTGTAGAGATCAAGGTTCAGAATTCATCCTTTGCTAGATGCTCTATCCCAACCATCTCTTTCCACTGATTTGTGCTTGGAATTCACTCATCGCTAAGTGCTCCTTGTGTATTGATATGTTTTCTCTCTATTATTCTGCCATACTTTTATAAATCCTTCTCTTTGTAATCAGCTTCTATCTCGCCTCTACTCCATGGATTTCCATTGCCGAAACACTCTTGTTATTTGCTTGATCATTTGACTCCATGCCCAATGGACTACCTCCCGGTCCAACCCATCCACCCTAAAAACCTCAAAATTTTTTGTTGCCCACAGATCTGTCCATTGTTAAGCTTATTGGATATCCTATCGTGACATATATTTGAGAGATCCCTCTCGGGTTGGAAGGGGCAGCTTCCAATCAAAAGTGGTTCGTGGTTATCTCGGAATTTACCTGCACACAAACCAAATCAAGTTCTGAGTGATAACTTTTTTTTTCATTTAAAATGTGCTAAGGCTTGGCTCTATTACAACCTAGAACCAATTCTTGTGACAACAAAAACCTTCATCATTTTCCAGATATTTTTGGAGATATTCTTTGAAGTGCAAAACCCTTGTTGAGAAGGTAGTTGAACTTGTTGCTAATTCCCATATATCAAGGACCAAGGCTATTCTTTTCTTAATACTATCTCCAATGTATTTTCTTACAACCACTAGTAAACCCGATGAACCTTTCAACCTGGAACTAATTTCCGGTACATCTTCAAGACTGCACATTGGTTGTATAGCAGTGATGGGTTCGATGAATAAAGGTCTTGGATGCAAAGATTTTTCTAATTCCTTTACACTTTATTTTAAAACCAAATTTTATTTTTCTATATCATAAATAGACTCTTTTAATTCTTCTCTAGTTGCATCATGAAATTGTACGACTTTCGAGGTTGGAACCCCATGAAAATCGATCTTTGTTTCCAACTTCTCTGAAACCTTTTTATTCTTTAAGTTCACCTTTTCAATTAACATTTTTTTGGAATTCTTATGGTAGGCCATGTGGTGCAAAGTGACAGACTCTTCTTCAACTGTCATTGGCTCTTGAGAATCCAGTTCTTCAGCTATAAATGTAGTTTCAATCATCCTTTATTCTGCCCAAGTGGGCTCTTCTATCACATCGTCAACTTCCATATCTTTGTGACTCCCTTCAACTTTAGGTAATTCTTGTCCCTCTTTTTGGACTTCTCTTTTTCTTTTAATAGAGGTATGAACATCGTGAGGTTTTTCAATTGTCTTTTTGGTGGGTCCTCATCTCCACCATCATCTAAGTTTCTAGTGGAATACCTTCTCTATTATTGACCACTACTTCGAGGTTTGGTCTTTGTCGAGGTACTCTTACGTGAATTTGGGTTTTTATTTGTTTCTTCTCTACCCCATTTCTTGTAGTACTCATTTGTGCTAGCCAATTCCTCAATATCATCTAGGGTATTTTCAATAGATGCTTCAGGAAGATTCTAGTTACCTCCCCCTTCTTCCTCAAATTGTACATACTTAACAAAATACAAAGCATATCCAATTAAATACATATGTGCCGAAAAAAAATCCTTAGGATCAAAACCTTGAATGGTCTCGGCTTCCTTTAAACTGAGCTGGTAAAATTGAATTTCATATTCATCTAAATGAGAGATGCGCTTCACAAAAATCTCTCCAAATTTCTATGGTAGTGGGATAAATTTCTTTTTCATTTTCTCATTGAAGAAATGTTCCCATTATGTGTACTGTCTACACACTTCAATGATGAAAAGTTTGTCAGAAACGTAAAATGGTAATAAAAAGAGTTCCCCCTGGAATCCATAAAGTATCAAAAAACTAAACTCTTCCATAGATTAATCAACTCCTTTCTCAAATAGAAATAATGAAACTTTCAACGATAGTATGGATCTGGCGGAATCATGAATCAGCTTCTTAAAAGAAGACATAAAACCATTTTGCACTTCATAGAAATTGTATGGGGCATTGTGCCTCCATAACACTGGATACCAAAATGAAACTGGATCTTTCTTGAAGTCGACATTTCTTGCTCTGGATAAATCCTTAAATATATGACAATAAACTATAACAAAAACTGAATATGAAGTCATATAGAATTTATTGGTTTTTTTAAGGCTCCCCAACTAAAACGAAATCTTGTCGAAGATAATGCGAGCCTAATGAATTATTGCATTTTCATTAATTAAATGATGAAGAATATATACAATATATTTGGGCACTGAGGTTGTGGACTCCTGTCCAATTATTCTGGAAAATACCTAGGAAAATTGTTAATATGGGTACTTTAAAGAGCATACCTCAACCTGAGTAGAACTGATGTCGCTCCTCGGGCTTGTGAGGAAAATTTTGAGAAACCACATTCCTCCACTGTGTGCTTTAAGAAACTCATCTTATTCAGAATTCTTGAATATCAAAGTAGGGTTAGGAAGTTGTAGCATCCTTTTGAACACCGAAGGGGCCAAATAAATTGATGGTTTTCCTTGTCTATGGATAATTATCCTCTCTTTATCGAACTTGCTAGTGCACCAGAGTACCAACTCTTTAAAATCATATACTTACAACATGCACCTAGATAATGAAATACCTAAGCTCCAAACTTTGCATAATTCCTTTTCTTTTGGTGGGAGAGATGAGTACCACTTGTATGCTTGTGACCACTAAAATTGGTGGTCTTCTTGTCTAAGATTGTTTACAGTGTCTCCACAATATAAGTCCTTCATTTTACTTGACATGTATTATGCATATTTCCTTTTTTTATGAATAGGTGGCACTCCTATCAATATAATCTTTTACAAAGAGGCATTTAATTCTTTATTTTTATTTTCATTTTCATTGTAGTTCATGGCGTGAAGCTCACTATGTCCATAATAATCCCCCCCAAAATCCAAAGAACATAGGAGGGTCAAGCATTTCAAGAATATTTGGCTCACAAAGAACAGTATGTTGAATAGATGAGACTCGAACCTGGGTGGGGAGGAGAAAACTCCCACCCCAACCAATTGTTTTTAATTCCTTATTTACTGTTACCATGTATTTTCTTGATTATCAATTGTTGTAGCTCTTAGTTCGAAGTTTCCAATTTGCAAGGTCTGATTTTGGATTTATGGCAAAGCTTTTATGAAAGTCACACCACTTAATAACGATATTGAATTCACACAAGAAGTGGCTAATGCAGAGGTGGGAAATAAATGTCATCAGCAATGGTGATATCGTATTGGGGAGTATGAAAAATGGTTAAGTATGGAGGTGCAAAGTGAGGGATGGAAAGTGTATTATGGTGAATGCGAAAATGCGGGATGCGGGATTACAGGGTATGGAGAACGAAAGGAGAGATACGAGGGACTCCTACATCTGCATTGATGGAAAGTGAAAAGTACCAAAAGGTTGATTTTGCGAGTTTCAGAAATAGGTGAGTCATTTTAGAGAATGTAGAAATGCAAGATGTGGGGTTGCGAGTCTAGGGAAAAGATAAATTGAATCATAGGGAGGACCGTGCATCTACATTCAGGAAAATGGTTATGTATGAAAAGGTAAAAAGTGTGTTATGAGTGATGTGGAAATAGGAAGGTTTTGTTTGAGTGATGTAGGTTTGCGGGTTGCAGGACTTGGGTATTTGCGGGGTGATGGATAGCTTGGTCTACCACAATAAAGAAAAACAACTAAGTGTTGGGATTATTTGGGTGGGGAAAATAATTAAGTGTGTTTTTGTGGGTTTGCATACCTGTGGATTTGGTGGAAACCCACTCTGTAACCCACATTTTTAAAAGAAAAATGACTAAGTAAAGGATATGGAAGAGACAAGAAAAGAAAGAAAATGATTATGGATGGACCTTTATACACTAAAATTGATCAAAAAATGTAGACCGACCAGTGGTTACATCTATCGAATGGTGGTATAATTCTACTTACCACACATCAGCGAAAATGACACCCTTCCAAGCCTTATATAGTTTTGAACCACCAAAATGGAAAAAGTTTTTGTTGTTTAATACTAAGGTGCCAACAATAATGAATCAACTAGTTGAATGATTAGGATTTATGAGCGGAACGAAATGAAACACAAATCTATAACATTAACATAGATATATAGAGAACAATAACAGAGATACAGTAAAACTTAACTTCTATTCAATAAAGAAATATGTTGAAATTGTAAAATGCAGAATGAAACAATCTTGCTTGAATGGTGGTAGCTAATCTCTAAGAAGATATGTGGCAGCTACGTGCATTCATCTGAGCACATTACAATGAGGCCTCTAGACTATTTTAGCATCGATAACTAATCAGAAAACCCCAAACATCCAAAAACCTAACCCTAGGAGATGAAGCACCAAAATTCGTATGGGTCTCGATGGGGTAAGTTGGTACATCAACTTCATGGGGTCGTAACTTTTTCATACGATCTTCGTTTTAGCTGCATAATAACCCATTGAAAAGGTCTATCCAAGAACTACTCATGATGCCACCACACTCTAACTTCCCTTAAAGTGTGACTATGGTGGGCCCCAAAAAATGTTGTTTAGGGCTTCAAAATGGCCCTGAAAGTTTAGGACCTGAAAATCTAGAAACAAACTGCCAAGATGAAAATTGAATGTGAGCATGTTGGAAGAGGTGGGTGGCCGTCGATATCCACATATATCAATAATCCCTCCTTAGGAAGAAATGGTATCCATTGTTTTGAGTTCTCCCATCAGATGAGGAAATTTCTACTGAATTTAGCCCCGGGTGAGCCACTTGCCTTGGTGCAGGAGTTGTCCCTCTTTGAGAACACAATAAAGTTGAAGCTTATGTTGGTGAGCACTCTTGACCTATGTTTCCACAATATGATCAATGGATTCTTGTTCCATGCAATAAGGGTTGAGATATTTCGATTTCAATTGTTTTGTTATCTCCGAGGTGTGCAATAAGGGTGGAAAGTATGGCCGAAGGAGGTCAACATTAAACACTAGGTGCAGGCCAAGGAAGGGGGGAATGTTGAGCTCAAATTAATTTTCACCCACAACCATGGTGATGGTGTAATGTCCATAGCGGAGTGGCTGAAGCTTCTGATGGGGTTGGTTAAGGAATTATTTCTACAAGTGTAACCAAACTTTATCTCCCACCTGAAACTTGTGTGGAACCCGGTGTTGATCATGGTGTTGCTTGTACTTGGCATTAGACTTTTGAAAAATATCCTAAACCTATTGGAGGATGTGTTGGATTTGTTCAATGAACCAGGTGGATTTGTTGGCTTTGGTTTGAGCATGGGATGATTCTACCTATGTGGACGCAAGGGGTAGTGCAACATCCATGGGACCCAATGGTTGAAATCTCAACCCCACCTGAAAGGGGATGTGGTCGGTTGAGCTATGTATGGTTCTATTGTAATTGTGATGAACATAGGTATGACTCTCATCCCATGTGCGTGGATGCTTGGAATTGTACATGTGCAAGATATGCTCAATCATCCTGTTGATGACCTCGGTTCGGCCATCCATTTGGGAGTGGAAGGACGGTCATTTGGTGAGCTTGGTATCCAGTTGTGACCAAAGGCTCGACCAAAATGTGTTGAGGAACTGGATGTATCGATTTGAGATGATATTTTTTGGTATCCCAAAATGTACCCACACTCATTCAAATAAGAGCTTGGCAGTGGCCTCCACTGTGATGCTCTTCTTGTAGGTGACCAGAATCACCATCTTGGAAAATCGATCAACAACCACGAAAACAAAGCCATTTCCTTGCTTGGTTTAAGTAAGTACTGACATGTAGTAAATATAGATAGATTCCTAGGGATTTTCAGGAGTAGGCAGAGGGGTGTACATGCCTTGTTTATTAATGGTTGGTTTGGAAATGGCACGGGCCATGCAGGACCTGATATACTTGATGACATCCTCTCGAAGTTTTGGCCAATATAAATGTTGTTGCAGCACTACCACTGTCTTTTCCACGCCAAAGTGTCCACCCACCTGACTGTAGTGAGCTTCCCAAACTAGCTTTGCATGCTCGCTTGATGGGACAAAGAGATGGCCCTGTTATCGTGCAATTTGTACTTGTCCCAAAGGGAAATGCTAAGGGAGAAAAATTGGTGTAGCAAGAGGTTATCTTATCACTATCACCTTAATAAGATACCTCTTTCTATTTAGAGATGATAACCCAGGGGAGATGTCCCCGGTGACTTGGGGGTTTGAGAAGGCAAAGGTTAAAGTTTCAATAAAAGGTATCTGCTCTCACAAGTCACACTAATCATAAAGTCCCAAGGTTTTAATCAATGAACCAATGATGTTCTTAGATTTACCTGCCCAGAAAAAAGAAACAAGAAAACAATATATTTTGCAAGTACAAATTTGATGTTAGTGCTTCATAAACCTTGAACTAGTCAATAAAAGAAATAAGTTGATACTAGATAAAGCAAACATAATTTTATAACAGCAATGTTTACAATATAATAGCTTCACAATAAATGCCTTAAAAGAGCTTCACAATGACCAAAGATAATAACCCAATAATATCAATGTACTAGCAGTTGTCAGAAGCTAATTATGCAATGTAAAACTCAACCTTTGCAATTTCTTTTAAGTGCTTTTACTATTGTAATAAATGGATTTCGCTTACTTTTGTAACAGAAGTAAGAAGGTTAGTGAATTAGCCTAATATAGGGTTAGGAAAGGTTAGTAGGTTGCTTGAGGTAAAAGATTTAAGGGTTGGTTTCATCACTCAATCAATTTCAAGGTCTAAATCAATGCCTTTTAGGGCTAATGGAGTCACTTTGCAGCAGAAAAATTGAAGTAACAAATGATAATGTGAGAGCTAAATACAAGAAGGTCAATGATTGAGGTGTTGGTAACCTGGGGCCTCAATCACTAAACCTTAAGAGGAAAATGGCCACTAGGAAGTAGGTAAACTTGGGCCCTAGCGGTTTTCTTCCTTTTTTAGCTCAAGGATGAAGTAAATGATGGCTTGATGAAGCAAATGATGCTAGGGTGCTACAATGGTACGGCCCTTAGCACAATGCTTCAATAAAGTAGGGTTTCTAGCACAATCTAGTAGGTGAAAATTTGTTAACACAAGGACAATAACATGTGCTTGTTCTCCTAGGGTTTTAAACTAGAAATTTCATAATATTGGAATAAATGAAAAGTAAATGTACCATAAACATTCAAAGAAAAGAAGGATTGCATAAAATCACTTACATCCACCAAGAATAATCTAGCAATAATCCTAGTTGAATATTTTCCACCAAGAAAAATGCTAAGAAACACCAAATTTAGCCTCCTCCAAGAAGTGCGCACCAAATTTCAGCCAATAAACCCTAAGTAGGGTGCAAATTTCATACCTCACTTGTGTGTGTGAAATATGATGAAAAATACAAGGGAAAAAACCCTTATTTATACAGTGAAAATGACCTTTAATTTACAAAATTAGGTCAAAAGACCGACATGGCCAGTTTACATGTAATATCCAGTTTTTTACATAAAATGACAAATTAAAACTTAAATCAAGCAAGATAGGTGACATCATGTCCTTCTAGGGTGACGTTGGGCCTCTTAGGTGCAACGTTGGCCTCCAGGAGAAAAACGCTAAGCCTCCCAAGGCCTATGGATCAAGCCACATGTTCCACTTGGCACACAACTGCCTCCATCGTGTCCATCAAATGTTGGGTGATGTCAAGGGTCATAGAGGTGACATCATGAACCTTCCAAGGCCAACATCGTAGTGAGAGGGAAAGACCCCCTTGGGTCCAGGCCTGCCAGTCTATCTCTGGTGGAACGTCCTCCTCTCTCTCTGATGCAAGCCTCTAGTGTGTGTCTGCCCCTCGTTGGGGTCTCAGCATCCATCTAGTCGGATTTTAGCCCTATGGAAGTCCAAACTAATCATCTTTCCATGTGTACCTGTCCGTCGGGTGTGGCCCTGCAACAAAAACAAGTACACCCTCCATGGTCTCATAAGTCACAAGGATCATAGAAATGTCAATCGCGTATAATAATCAAGTTATCTAAACATGTGCATGAAATCCCCCTTTCCTAGACAAGTGCTCAAAGACGTTATGTTATTCTACAAGCCATGTTTGGAGAGGGTTTCAAGAGGTCCTATTGGGATAATTCTCATTGGATGTGGGATGTTTCTAGGTGAAAACAAATACAGGTCATGTAAGCGGATGAGGTGGTGTGGGGATGTTTGAGCAATGGGTGCAGTGATGACAGGGAAATGTATGGATTACCTGTGGGTGCCTCTGAAGAGGGTGAGTTGCACTATATCATGGATGCAAATGTTTCCAATCACATTCGTTTTTTTTTACCTTTTTATCTTATTCCTTTTTCTTTCAAGAGAATAGTTGGGGGACACTGGCCTGGCATGGTGACCAATGGTGACAGTGTTACCCACAAGCATTTCACAGAGATGAGAAGTTTGGCTCGTGATGAGACCCCATTTCTCTTGGATATGCCACCAAGAGCCACTACCCTGTCGTGGTGACCAGCTAAATGGTAGTGTCATACTACTACATGCCCATGGACCTAATAGGCTAGCTTGTGATGAGACCCCCTATCCTACAACTAGGTCTTGATTTTATTATTTTATGGGTCCCTCCATTTCTTTCTAAGAACCCTTTTATTGCTTTCTCAGGGATCCCTGGGCAAAGCATATGAAGGTTTTGTTCTTTTGGATTCTATATTTTTCCAGCTACTTTTACCCTCTAGGCTTTTAGCCCCTTCTTCCCACAAGGCAAGTTACAACCCTTTGCTAGCTTGGAAAACCCAATGCTCGAACCAATGCATGGGATGGATGAGAGGGAAAATGATGAAAAGTGATAAGTATGGTGGGAATGGACGATGACCTTTCATGAACCCACCCAGTGGAAACTCAAATCCTAAGGGAACCAACTTGCTAGCGCATCATGTCATTCCCCCCAAGTGTGGACAAGTGGAAAGGCATAAAGCCCAAGCACACATCATGAAGCAAAAAAGAAGTAAATGCACATATTCAAAATGTTTTGAGAATTAGAGTGAAACATACCATGATACCCAGAATCATTACCTCATGGAGAAAGACCCACTTTGTTGAAGGACCAGGCTGATGGGATGGATGTTTTTGTTGTTGACAAGATGGATGTGTTGAAGAAGAAATATGGGCCCTCTAAGGCTAGGCTCAAGTCAATATGTCTCTTGGTACTCCATGTCTAGGACCTATGGGCCTCGAGACATAATCTCCTTATTTATCCCTAGGTTAGGGGATAATATTTGTCTTCAAGTCGGGGACATGTGCTCACCGTAGAGAGCATGAGAACCTAAGAATATCTGGTATGACTTCTGACCTGCTAGATCTCAACAAAATTATTATTAATTATTTAGGGTGGTGATATCACGCTTGGCTCATATATGGTACAATAAAATGAAAGTAAGCAAGAATATATACAAATGGAAATACAACTACTCTAGCATGAAATGCAAATGGTATATACAATGAATGCAAAATGCCTACCTACTTACCTCTACTTACTTGTTGGTTGAATGTTAGGTGTAGTCAAATATCCAGTAAAACCATCCTAGCAATGTCTCACAATACCTTCCTATGTGCTTCATCGTAAACCAAAGCAGTGATAAGTTAAGCACAAAAATAACATGAGTTAGAAAATGTGTTGTATCATTGGAAATCGTAAGGTCTAGCTCATGGAGGCGGGTGGGAGGGAAAAAATGGTGCCAAGTCATTCTCTCAAGAAAGTGCTCAATCCATTTCAGAAAGGGATCGTGAAAAGTCAAAGGTTCAAAAGACTGACTCAAAGAGTATGAAAGATGGCTACCTCAGATGTCTTCACAATCTGAGGCCTCAGAAGGGAATAGCAAGAACCTAGAGGATGAATGACAATTTCTTAAGCGAAAGCTGGAAGACTGTGATAATAGGCTTCTTCTTAAGGTACTCAAACTTCCCCTAAATTCCCAAAGGAATCTTTGTCCTACAGAAGACTTGCGATAAGGGACATGTTTCCAAATCACACCCTTAGTGACATAGTGAGGTAGAGTGATCAAAGGGAGGTGGAAAATCTTATCACATGCATCATGTTTCAGGAAAGCAACTTCCTCACTCTTATCAAGATCTGAGCATAACGATTGTTGATAATTTTCTTCATAAAAACAATCTAAATGCTCAGAGGAGTATTCATCAAAATCCTCAAGATATGACCGAAAATCATCAGGAGAAAATAGGACTAGGTCATCCCTGGTTGTTTGGAAAGTATTTGTAATTATATCATCTCCTCATTGTCAATTGTCAAAATTAGTAACCTCATATGATAGTTGCAAAGGCAACTTCTAGAAATGACCTTCAATGTTGTAAATGGGATCCTTATTAGACCCAATCACATCCCACTTACACCTTCCAACATGTATGAACCCATCAATATGATCGACAATGTCACTATCTTCAACATAACATGAAGGATTTAAAGAATTCAAGGGATCCTCTAGCACCTCTTCACTTTCCAAATCATAAAATAAACAATCGTCAAAATTTTGGAAAGGAGGGTAACTCACCATGTTTATTTATTCTTGTGCAGGAGCTTTGACGACTTGGGTGACTTCATCGAATGAGACAACATGCATCATTGTTTCTCCCTCGTGAATTGCCCCTATATCTCCAACTGTACAAAAATGAGACTCTACCTTCCCTGAGGATTTTATTTCTCCTTCACTCTTTGTATCATAGAATAAGGTATTATCAAAATCCTGAAAAGGAAAGTGACTAACCTCATCCTCTTTTTCTTGTGCTAGAAAAATGGGATTTTGGATGGCTTCATCAAAAGGAGGGGGACACATCAATACTTCATCGTTGTTTTTTATGTCCTTAGGTTCCAGCTCCTAAACCACGTCTTCATTATTCTTGGAAGAAGAATGAGTAATCCTGTGTTCTTCCTTCTTGGATTTGAAAACCTCATCAAGATCATCCTCCTTACCATCTTGTTGGTCGATGATTTGTTCCCCTTCTTCTTGGAAATCAGCAGTAAAGGTCTCAAGGGAAACTAATCTCTCCAAACTAAGAGTTTTTGGGGTAAATGGGTGTCCTTCCTGGGATAAGGTGATATTTGTCTCAATTTCTCTAGCCATGTCATGAGCCTCATGGAGTGTTCCAGGGCCCTTTTTAGTGAGGGGAAACCCTAAATGCACTAAGAGAGCATTGCTATAGAGATAAACGAGGTACTTTTCTTTAGGATGATGGATTCCAGGAATTCAAAATAGTAGGTCCTCAAACCTATTCTGGAACTATCTCACAATTTCATTCTCAGTTTGTTTTATATGCCTTAGTATTTTTAGTAGTATTGGGATGTCTTCCAACTTAATATCCCATATTTTGAGAAAGGTTTCTTCCAATTGTTCCATAGATGTGATGCTAGCATCAAGGAGGTTTTCATACCACTTTCTAGCATCACCATGAAGAGTGGCAGAGAAGAGTTTCAATGTCACTGATAGGGTGGAATTGAAAGAAATCCCAGAAATCACCCATGTGATAGTTGGATCTCTCCCCAACACTACCAATAAATTTAGGGAGCCATTTCTCGTACTTCGGGGGAATTTGTCGAGGGTATTCCAGGATTTTACTCATGTCTAAAGTTTTGAAATTTCCTGGGTCACAATGAGAATTCATGGTTGTCTTTTTCATTAATGGAGTCGCCAGATAATTTTCTTGAAACTATCAAAGGGATGAGGGGATCACCCTCAGTGGAGTCGCCAGGTAAGCTTTGAAAAGTAAAGGATTTTGAGGAAAGGCTTACCGAAAAGTGTCGTCTTTGAGGAGAATTAACTCAGTGTTCCTCGACAACGGTACCAAAATGTTATCACACAATTTGTACTTACCCCAAAGGGAAAGGCTAAGGGAGGCAAATTGGTGTAACGGGAGGTTATCCTATCACTGTCACCTTAATAAGATACCTCTTTCTATTTAAGGATGATAACCCAAGGGAGACATCCCCGGTGAACTGGGGTTTGAGAAAGCAAAGGTTAAAGTGTCAATAAAAGGTATCCCCTCTCACAAGTCACACTGATCAGAAATTCCCAAAGTTTTAATCAATGAAGCAATTATGTGCTTAGATCTACCTTCCCAGAACAAAGCAACAAGAAAACAATATATTTTTCAAGTACAAATTTGATGTTAGTGCTTCATAAACCTTGGACTAGTCAACAAAAGCAATAAGTTGATACTACATGAAGCAAACAAAATTTTATAACAACAATATTTACAAGATAATAGCTTCACAATAAAAGAGCTTCACAATGACCAAAAATAATAACCCAATAATAGCAATGTACTAGCAATTGTCAGAAGCTAATTAGGAAATGTAAAACTCAACTTTTGCAATTGCTTTTAAGTGTTTTTACTGCTGTAATAAATGGATGTATATTAATTTTGTAACAACAGCAAGAAGGTTAGTGAATTAGCCTAATCTAGGATTAGGAAAGGTTAGTAGGTTGCTTGAGGTAAAATATTTAAGGGTTGGTTTCATCACTCAATCAATTTAAAGGTCTAAATCAGTGCCTTTTAGGTCCAATGGAGTCACTTTGAAGCAGCAAATTTGAAGGAACAAATGATAATGTGAGAGATAGAGACAAGAAGGTCAATGATTGAGGTGTTGGTAACCCAAGGCCTCAATCACAAAACCCTAGGAGGAAAATGGCCACTAGGAAGTAGGTAACCCTAGGCCCTAGCAGTTTTCTTCCTTCTTTAGCTCAAGGATGAAGTAAATGGCGTCTTGATGAAGAAAATGATGCTAGGGTGCTACAATGGTAAGGCCCTTAGCACAATGCTTCAATAAAGTAGGGTTTCTAGCACAATCTAGTAGGTGAAAAATTGTTAAGACAAGGACAATAACATGTGCTTGTTCTCCTAGGGTTTTAAACTAGCAATTTCATAATCTTGGAATAAATGCAAACTAAATGCACCATAACCATTCAAAGCAAAGAAGGATTGCATAAATTCACTTACATCCACCAAGAATAATCTAGCAATAAGCCTAGTTGAAGATTTTCACCAAGAAAAATGCCAAGAAACACCAAATTTAGCCTTCTCCAAGAAGTGCGCACCAAATTTCAACCAATAAACCCTAAGTAGGGCGCAAATTTCATACCTCACTTGTGTGAGTGAAATATGATGAAAAATACAAGGGAAAAAGCTCTTACTTATACAATAAAAATGACCTTTAACTTACAAAATTAGGTCAAAAAGGCTGACATGGCCAGTTTACATGTAATCTCCAGTTTTTTACATAAAATGACAAATTAAAACATAAATCAAGCAAGAGAGGTAACGCCATGCCCTTCTAGGGGTTGGGCCTCTTAGGTGCAACATTGGCCTCCAGGATAAAAACTCTAGGCCTCCCAAGGCCTCTGGATCAAGCCACATGTGCCACTTGGCACACAACTGCCTCCATCATGTCCATCAAACACTGGGTGACGTCAAGGGACATAGAGGTGATGCCATGGGCCTTCCAAGGCCAGCATCATAGTGGGAGGGAAAGACCCCCTGGGTCCTGGCCTGCCAAGTTGTCTCTGGTGGAACATCCTCCTCTCTCTCTGGTGCAACCCTCTGGTATGTGTCTACCCCTAGTTGGGGTCTCAGCATCCATTTGGTGGTATTTTAGCCCTATGGAGGTCTGAATTAATCATCTCCCCATGTGTACCTGTCTATCTGGTGTGGCCCTACAACCAAAACAAGTATGTCCTCCATGGGATCATAAGTCACAGGGATCATAGCAATGTCAATCATGTCTAATAATAAATCTATCTAAACATGTGCATGAAATCTCCCTTTCCCGAACAAGTGCTCAAAGACGTTATGTTATTCTACAAGACAAGTTTGGAGAGGGTTTCAGGAGGTCCTATTGGGCTAATTCTCATTGGATGTGGGATGTTTCTAGGTGAAGACAAATCCAGGTCATGTAAGTGGATGAGGTGGTGTGGGGATGTTTGAGCAATGGGTGCAGTAATGACATGGAAATATATGGCTTACCTGTGAGTGCCTCTAAAGAGGGTGAGCTACACCTTTTCATGGATGCAAATGTTTCCAAACCCATTCAATGCCTTTTAACTTTTTATCTTATTCCTTTTTTCTTTCAAGAGAATATTTGGGGGAAATTTCCCTAGCATGGTGACCAGTAGTGACAGTGTTACCCACAAGCATTTCATGGAGATGAGAAGGTTGGCTCATGATGAGACCCCCTTTCTCTTGGCTATGCCACCAAGGGCCACTACCCTGGCGTGGTGACCAGCTGAATGGTAGTGTCATACCACTACATGCCCATGGAACTAATAGATTGGCTCGTGATGAGACCCCCTATCCTCCAACTAGGTCTTGATTTTATTATTTTATGGGTCCCTCCATTTCTTCCTGAGAATCCTTTTATTGTTTTCTCGGGGATCCTTGGGAGAAGCATCTAAAGGTTTTGTTCTTTTGGATTTTATCTTTTTCTAGCTAGTTTTACCCTCTGGGCCTTTAGCCCCTTCTTCCCACAAGGCAAGGCACAACCCTTTGCTATCTTGGAAAACCCAATGCTTGAACCAATGCAGGGGATGGATGAGAGGGAAAATGATGAAAAGTGATAAGTATGGTGGGAATGGACGATGACCTTTCATGAATCCACCCAATGCAAACTCAAATCCTAAGGGAACCAACTTGCTAGGGCATCATGTCATTCCCCCTAGGTGTGGACAAGTGGAAAGGAATAAAGTCCAAGCACATGTCATGAAGAAAAAAAGAACTAAATGCACATACTCAAAATGTTTTGAGAATCAAAGTGACACATACCATGATACCCGAACTCATTACCTCATGGAGCAAGACCCACTACTGCTGAAGGACCAGGCTGATAGGATGGATGTTGGTGTTGTTGACTGGATGGAGGCGTTGAATAAGAAACATGGGCCCTTCAAGGCCAGGATCAAGTCAATATGGCTCTCGGTACTCCATGTATAGGACCTGTGGGTCTAGAGACATAATATCCTTAGTTATCCCTAAGTTAGGAGATAACAGGCCCAGATCGCACAACAATCCATTCTGAAGATGGAAATCAGTGACAGTTGTGTTTCTTCCCAGAATATGGTAGGTAGTGGTCAAGTCTAGATATTTCTCATAGAATTGGGGCCATCCAGAGGTCTCATGTCTACAGGAGTGTAGCACAGTGGTTAGTGTTACAACTAGAGGTCGATTGAGGCAATCAGTGACACGGTCGGTGCTCCATGTCCTATACTTGTTGTTGAGATGGAGTTGTTGCAAGTATGTGGACCACTTATGATGGCGGTCATTCTACAATTTGCCTTGTGTTGGCATGAACTTCAGAGGCTTATGATCAGTGTGGATGATTGTATCCTTCGTAAGTGGGGTACTTACAGATAGTATCTGATATCATATCACTATGACAGACCATGGGATGTCCATGCTAAGTCAGAACTGCTCCCATACCATAGTATGAAGCATCTGTCTCAATCTCAAAAGGTTGTTTCAGGTCGGGTAATGAGAGCATCGGGGATGAGCATGAGCGCTTCTTCAAATCATCGAATTCTTTTTGTTTTGACCGGTCCCACACAAATTTTTTCTTGCCACCACCCCTGGTTACTTAGATAAGGGCCCATGTAATGTTGAAGAATCCCAACACAAACCTGTGATAGAAATTGGCAAGGCCTAAGAAGATTCGAAGATCAATGAGTGTGGTTGAGGATGGCCAGTCATTGATGACCTAAATCTTGCTTGGATTGACATGCACCCCATGCTCATCAACAATGTAGCCTAGGTATTGGACCATGTTCATGTCGAAGGAGAATTTTTCCAAATTTTCATATAGATTGTGTTGTTGTAGTGTGTGCAGAACTTGTTGAATATGTTGCAAGTGTTCCACCCAACTCTTGTTGAAGATGAGGATGTCATCCATATACACCACCACAAAATAATTGGTGAAAGGCCACAAGATATCGTCCATCATCCTCATAAAAGTTGTTGGGGCATTTGTCAAGACAAAGGGCATGACTAGCCATTTGAAAAGACCTTCTTTGGACTTGAAGCCAGTCTTCCATACATTGGTATTCTCTATTGGGACCTGTTGGTGGCCATACTTCATATCAATCTTACTGAATTATTTGGTCCCCTTGATCTAGTCAAGGAGATCATCAATTCAGGGAATTGGGTACCAGTTCCTGACTGTGATTTTATTTAGGGTTCGGTAATCAATGCAAAGTCATCAGGTCACATTTTTCTTCTACACCAGCAAGATTGGGCTTCCACAAGGTAATGAACTTGGTCGGATGTGCCTCTTTTTGAGCAGCTCTTGTATCTGGCGCTTGATTTCCTCATTTTCTGACAGGGAGCGGTGATAGACTGGGCCATTGGGTAGCAGTGCATCGAGGGACAGATCGATTGAGCGCTTGAACTAACAGTGAAGAGGTACCCCAATGGGTGAGGAGAAGATGTAGTTGTATTCTTCCATGACATTATCCACTTTTTTCAGTTGCGTGGAGAGACATGTTGCGGAGGCCATGGATGTGGCTGCAACCTTTCGCTCATTTTGAGAACAAACCATGAAGAAGACAAACTCCTCGATCTGAGAGATGACCTTCCTGCATTTCTTGGAAGAGATCAAGGAAATAGCAGTAGGTGGGACTACCTCGGGTATCTTGTACAATTTCTTGTCCAAAGTAATAATAACACTACTAGGCCTAGACTCATATACAACATGACATTTCCATAAACAAGGTTGGCTGAAAAGAACATCACAAACTTCAAGAGGGGAGACATAACACAATACCTCATCTTTGAAGGGCTTGACATTGTAGGGCAAGTGACACTCTTAGCTGACGCAAAGATCGCTCCCTTGGCGGAGACATATGATGGTGTACAACTATGGGTGTGGTTTTTTTGGCAGAGCCAACCGCTTGACGACCTCCACTGAGATGAGGTCCTTCTGGCTACCTCTACCAACAATGAAGTGCAACAAAGTGCCCTTAACCCACATATGTGAATGAAAGAGGTGCTCACCTTCCTCTAGTTCATCAGGTTCATCAAGTTGGATCTTGGTGATAGCAACAGTGGCACTTGGTTCTGCGTCAATGATATATTGCCCTTTTTCTGGTTTTGACTTAGAGTCATATCCCGCATATGATTTATAGGCTTTCACCTCGGCTACCAATGATTTTTTTGAGAGGCATTCAACGGTGTTATGCCAGGGTCTCTTATGGAACTCATACCACTTCCCGGTGTCTTTCTTTGTCTTCCCATTGTCCTTCTTTATTTTCAGTTTAGACCAGTTGTCCCGAAGATGTCCATCCTTGCTCTGCCCTTTGTTCTATGGGTTGGGGTGACCATTTCCCTGCTTTTGTTGTGAGGGGTTCGTAGACCCAAACTGTCGTATCTTTTGTTTAAGCTTCTGCTTGATTTTTGTTAGCTTATGGCTTACCTTTACCAATCATTAAGTCTAAATTTTCACCTATATTTGTATTATTCATTTAGGATATTAGTAATATATCCTCAAGTGATGGCTAATGAGTTAGTTAAGACTGCCTAGCCTAGTCATCATGCATGATTTTAGGATCTAGATAAAATCTCTCTATGAGGTGGCATCACCCATTGTACTATAAATATGTAACATTGGTGTGAATACAAGAGTGTTGGCTAGTGAGCCTTTTCCGCCATCTTGTTCTTCTTGTCTATATTTTATCAATTGGTATCAGAGCTCTTATGGTCTTAAGGGCCCAGTAACATCTTGGTAGTTTTCCATGGAATTTTTTCAATCTTAGTTGATGGTGGTGGCAGCTATTCTTGACACATTCTGATAGATGTTTGATACACTCGGGTTTCACGTGAAGGAGACAAGAACAACGAATCGGATAAATCGATTTTATCAATGTTGTCATGCAAACTAGATTTTTGATGGTTGAATGTAATGGAATTTAATTTCCTTTGAAAGTTAATTTTTTTTAGGTTGATGGTGTGGACATCAAACTGCTTGTTTCATAGTGATCTGCTATGAATTATATCTAAATTTAATTAGTTGCAAAGATTTGATTCCAAATCACATTGTTTTAGCGTCCATCAGAAAAACACAGACCAGTATTTGTGACATCCACAGGGTATATCAAATAATGGCCCAGTAGATCGCGTTAAATATCTTCCATTGAAGATCTCGTGCAAATAAGCAACAAGATCTCCCTCCATAAATTGATTCTGTATGTTTTATGATCCTCTCTAAGCTCTTTGGGAAGTGCCATAGAGGGTCCATGGTCATAGTTTAATTCAGGATCATCCAAATTCCGATAAGGTTTCGCTACGCCATATCTATGGAGAACACAGAAGCTCGTCAATAATGGTCATGGAATTGGGGATGTTGACGACAGATCTGGAGATCTTGGTAATGAAGTTGACGACAGGTTATAATGGGAGATCTTGGTAATCAAGTTGCGAGGGTTCGACAGATCTGAAGAAATGGGCATAATCACTCTCAGACTGTAGACGTTCTCAAAGTTCTTCAGTAGATCTTCAACCATGGCCTTCATTTTAGAATAGTGGGTTTTGTTTCGCCGAGCAGATGTATTTTTCCTGAACGAACACCCGTATAACTGAAATTCATGACCTCGTGCGGCTAAAACAATAATCCCTCGGCGATGCCATGTGACCAAAGATTAATATCAAGATCCTCATTCTCCATTGATTTCTTCCAGCCAAAGTTAGACCTGACGTCACGGGTACACATTTAGGCGAGTCTTTTTTAGCAACCCCAACACCGCGAAAACCATGATTTTACGGAGCTTAGACAAATTATTAGACAGTTGTAGCTGAATTTGGAGTTAGAAACGTGAATTTTGATTGAGTTTGGGCCTCGCATCTCCCCCACGATTTTGCGTCCTCAACAATAAGCACTATACACGCTCAATTGGAGGTACCTGGAAACTGTCGCATGCATATTTCTAAGTTCAACACTAATCGAACTATACATAAATATGCCCCCAGATTGCAGATATTCCCATTTTGTTCGTTCATTAAGCAGTTGCAACATTAGAAAATGAGACATCCTGTCCTTTCTTCATGCTTGTAACTGATGTGATGCAACATCATCTGTAGATATATCTTATTGCTTTTTGAAATTTCTTTAGATCTATTTATATAACAATTTGAAACTCACCGATTAAAGAGTATCTGAGTCACAGATCTAAGGCAAGGAAGACGCAGATCTACTGTAGTGGCTGCTCAAATATCTAGTGATCTTAACCTCCATGAGCGAGAGCATAATTTAATTTGCCTTCAGTAATGACTGCGTGAAATTTTCTGGATTGGTCAAAAACAAATGGATAAGTTTCCTATCTAATTGTGACCATGATCTACCTACAGCACGTTCCCATATCTCGCAATGTACGAACCTCCAACTCGAATTGTCAAGGTATTCATTTTTTTAAAAGCACCAATGTATTTCTTTTAAGAGGTTATCAAGAGATTTATCGCAGAGCTGAGGGTTTGGAGGCCACCCATTGACATTTTCCGATGAGATCCATGCATCATATTTTCCAGCTGGAAAGTGAGATCACCCAACAACCAATGTGGATATTCAAGGTCATTATTTCGATAATTTTGTTTTTTTTTTATAATATTCATGCCTTGAAATCGATTTGATACTTGTGTAATATAAATAGTTTCCCACAAAAAAAATCAAACAAATAAGTTTTCTTATATCGACTTTGTGCTATCATTGTTAAGAAGGTAACTTCATATCAATGCCTTTGATGGCATAATTATAAGTTTGATCACTTTATCTAAGTCTCTTTTGAGCCAAGAGATGAACCTTTATAATGAAAGCCCTTAAGTATTTTGTAAAAGAGTAAAGATAAGAGTCCTTCACAATGGTTGTTTTTTGTATTCAAAGGAAAATAAACTTTTAATCATGCCAAGTTAATAAAAATATGATTTTTGGTGGATGTTTGTCCTAGACCACCCTGAAATTGAATAAGGGGGTCTTTGTGTTTGTGTGTGATTGTGATTGTGTTAGTGGATGATTTTTTCCTTGAAGATGTTAATTTGTGTCTAGTCTTTGACACATCTCTTTTGCAAAACAAACACACACAATTAATGTCAAGAAAGTACATGCACAATCAAGCGCAAGTAATAAAGAAGCAATGAATATATCAAATTAGCAATCATAGCAACATTGCACACATCAAGATCATAATCAAGGTCTCAAAACATCATCAAATTTGAAGATCAACTCAACTTTGAAATCAACATTCATTGTAAACTTGCAAATAGTATTTTTGTAAGTAATCAAGATCAACTATAGTTATTTTGTAAGTGTCCAATCAAATCAAGTTGAATTTATTTGTAATTGGGTGCATTCTCGGTTGAGCCCGACACCCAAGATTCATTGTAATTTTGAGTCGAAATTGACAAGGTTGAGTAGTTGAACTCAAATCATTGTAAACATCACAAGTTTGGATGCATTTTCAGTGGTAACTGACATCCTCAACTTCTTGGAAGAAAGAAAGAAAAGTTCAAGCGAGCGAGAAGAGAAAGTGAACGTGAAGTTCAAGCAAGCGATTCAAGTGAGCGAGTTGCAAATATGCCTTTCAAGTCAAATTCTAATTAGGATCTACCTGCACAAGGAGACCTATTTTAGTGTTTTTGAAATGGCTCACAATCTAGAATTATTAGAGTTACTGAACACTCTAATAAACACCACTGAAGGAAACACAGTGATATTGAACAAATCAACTATTCAATCAGTGCTAACTTGTTTGCAAGTGATGCAAGCTAAAGTTAGACTTCTTAAATCTCTATCCCTACTATTGAATGATGAAATCAGGGATCTCAAAAATCAACAACCAGTGAAGTGTTCTGAACTATTTTTTGTTCAGCACAACCTTGTCTATGATGATGATGATGATGATGCTTTTGATAAATAGTGAGTGAAGGAACAACATAGTGATACAACTTCAGAATCAGTTTCAGACGAAGTTGAATCTATTCATGAACCTACATTTCAAGAGTTTTCTTTTGATTTCAGTGAAGAAGACCTTTCAATGCTACAACAACATGCAGTAAATCCACTTGCATGGATTTCAAAGCAACAGGTTCATAATACTCTTTCCAAGCCCATCATCAGACCTTGGGAAAAAATCATCTACAACAAGAATAGAACAGGACTTGGATATGACAAGGAAGTTACCTTTCATATTCCCAATTATTCCAGACCAATCAAGTTCTAAAGTGTTGGATTCCTTCAAGAAGATTCACTTTCACCTGTTCAAGTTCAACATCAAAATGATAAGTGCCAACATTGCAATCAAGTTGGTCACATGGAGAATCAGTGTTTTGATCTCCATCCTTGCCAGCATTGTGGAAAGCATAACCATTCTTCAGACAGATGTTCAACACTGAAGAAACCTACAAGATTAAAGATTCACTATGATTGGATTGATCCTTGGCAATGGTCATCAACAACCAAGCGATTATATAAGTCTTACCTAAGAATTCAATCTCGAGTAAAGACCAATCCTATAGCACATAACATTTTTGTACCTCACATAAGTGGTCCCCTTATGGCGTAGCTTTCGAGCATGTCCCTCACGGGATGAGATAACATGTGGTTTTTTCCGCATGCCCACTTTGTGTTGTACTCAAATGGAACAAGTATGGTACTCTCTTGAGCATAGAAGGAGGGAGTACAATGATGAAACTCTCATACACTTTAAGGGGGGGAGTTCAAAATTCCAGTGACGATGGTTCATGAAACCACTTGTGGTCTCTCCTTTCAGCTGACAAAGGGGGGAATTTGTTGAAATAATGTAACTCCGAAGAGCATTCTTATTATTTTGTTATTGGATTAAATCCCCATTGTGGATTAATCATG
>CBVK0103691344.1:0-16183 GCA_900067695.1 Picea abies
CTGAACCGCTCTTCCGATCTCACCTGATCCTTGATTCTTCTTGAGCACAGCAAGTCCAAAGTTCTTCAAATGTAGGATACTTCTTTCTTGTGTTCATGCTTGCGGCAAATGCATCCCATGTCTTGGGAAGACCATTGAGTACTATGTTTACCAATTCCTTCTCTGAAATGATCTCCTCAATAGCTTGTAGTTGATCTCTTAACTGAGAGATTCTCACAAAGTATGATGTTATGTTGTCATCATCATTCATCTTCATGTCATGGAGCTCATTCTTCATACTCATTACTTGTCCAAGTTTGAGCATCAGTTGGAGTGTAATTTGGCAGTCATGTCAGCATCTTAGATGTGTGTGGAGGATAGGCTAGTTGGAGCTAGCAACTAGTAGCCTTGGAAGGTGAGGATAGTCTTTGTCTTAGAGGACCTCGAACTATGGGATATAGTTGAGGTGTTTGTTCCTGCTATTCCTGCTACTGCCCACGTCTTGTTGGCGGAGTTCAGGAAGAGGAACAACAAAACAAAGAGGACCATATGTGATGCAGTGCGGGATCATATCATTCCCCACTTGACTGGGAAAGATTATGCATATGAGATGTGGGCATCTCTATGCAAGCTTTATGAGAGCTCTAATGAGAACTGGAAGTTGGTTCTTCATGATCGACTGAGGGCATTCGCATGCTCGAGGATGAGTCGATTACTTCCTTCCTTGGTCGATACACCCAGATCAGAGACGAGGTTGGAGTCGTCGGAGAGGTGGTGAACCCCAACTCTATGGTGTGGAAAGCTTTGAACAGCTTCACCAAACCATGGGGTCCATTCTTTCATGGCATTGTTCCAAGGAGGCCATACCCACATGAGAGAGGATGTGGGATAACTTCGTTCAGGAGGAGACTAGACTTGTGGCAGAGGCTTTTGGACAGCATCAATAGCAAACAGTGCAGTGTGATGAGGACCTTGCTCTTTGGACAAAGGGCAAGAAGAAGACTGGCCGGGGAGGTCGACAGGGTCCCAAGTTTGGGGCCCCACCACAGGGAGGAGAGAGCAACAGTGGGACGAAGAGAGATATGAGCTCAGTGAGATGCTTTGCTTGTAGGGATTTGGGTCACTATGCAGGACAGTGTCCTAAGAAGAAGAAGAAGCAGCATGATGTTTCAACAGTGACAACAAAGGAGCTTGAGTTCGATGAACAGTTTGTGAGAGAGTGCATTCGCGACTACTTTGTCTGTTGTTACACCATCTAGCATTAGATGGGGAGATAGAGTTGAGGAGGATCGACTGACTCATAGTAGTGATTCAAAGGGAACTCAGACTCAGGTTTCGAGTACACCATCTTCAGAGGGGGTGATTGGTCCACCCAGAATAGCTTTAGTTTCAGAGTTGCCGAGCAGACAGAGAGTTGGTGCTATAGCTTCGGAGCATCAGAGATTGATGAGGAGGAGGAGCAGGGCACCACAGAGGCTTGAGCCTCACTTGGCTACAGAGACTGGCAAATCAGGTTCTGGATCCACTTCAGGGGGAAGCTACTTGGCGAGAGGCCAAGTTGAGGATCTTCGTGAGATGTTGAGGTCCTGGTACTCTTGGTGAGATACCAAGAGGGGGAGACTCTTGGTGAGATGCCAAGAGAGTGACTCTTGGTGAGATGCCAAGAGTAGTGACCGTTGGCAAGATGCAAGGAGGTAGAAATCCTTGGTGGGAGACCAAGGCAGAGAGATCTTTGGTGTGATGCCATGATCTAAGTGATCTTGGATAGGTGGAGAGACACTTCCATCTATAGATCACACAAGTTGAGCAAATCTGTGTCAGACTACTTTCATTGTACAGGGTACAACCATACTCACCGAGTATATGCCAGGAGGCAACCATGTCCACTATAGGGATGATATTGGTGGTGACGAACACTTTCCTTGGTAAGAGGGAGTGTTGAGATTTGGGTACCTTGGAAAGTGGTCCCCTTGTGTTTGTGAGCTTCTAAACACATGAGGGAAGTACTTTGTACCTTGTACTATGTACTTTATGTCTAATTTCACTTTGACTTGGGAGATTTAAGTCAAAAGTGAAATTTGGTCATTTTAGCCTAAAGTGACAATTAATTCACAAAATGGGTGAATTAATAGACATAAAGTGAAACTATGGAAACTTAAGTAAAGTGGGTTTTGAGTTGAGTTTCAGATGAAATGATCTCAACCATTGATTAGGGATGAGATGAGATGATCTCATCCACCCAACTTTTAGGTTTCCTTATGTTTCCTAAAGGAGGGTGCAAGGGGCAAAGGAGAGGTCATTCACTCATTTGTTCACTCCAAGAGTTTGAGAGAGAGCAAGAGGATGAGGTTTCATGCATTGAGAGAGGAAAGCTTGGGCTCTTCCTTGCATGGAGGGTTCATGGAAGGTTAGTGCCCAGTTTATTTAGTGGGGAGCTTCCAGTTGTGAGGAGGGCGCATCATCAGTGGGGAGGTCTTAGAGAGCTCAGTTTGCAGTGAGGTTTGTTTCAGAGGGAGGCTACACTTCAGTGTCAGAGTACTGTGGAGGAGTTTCCTGTTCAGAGCTTCCAGTTGGCATCTGGCTTCATTTCAGTGGTCCTGGCAGCATTTATGGGGGGTGCACCATCCTAGGGCGCTCTTGCTTCATTTGGACTTGTATTTCAACTTGGATCAAGCTGCTATTGTATCAGGTTCATCTATATTTTGTACTTTTTGTATTCCACCATCTATTCTCCTCATATATAGACATATATTCCAAACTGGTTTTCCCCGGGGGGGGTTATCCAGGGTCATGTTGACCAAAAAGACCTCTGTTAAATTTCATGTGTTTGAGTGTAGAACTACTGTATTTTCAGCTGTAAAGATCTCTAGCTGTGTTACATTTATTTTAGTATGCATGTGCTAACCCTTGGTAACTAAAACTACATGCTAGAGCACCTAAAATTGTGAATGTAACCGTAACAAATCAGCAAGAAATTCCTGAACTTTTGGCTGTCCTAAAACAGCAGCAAAACCTTCATTGACAGTTGAAACTTAGACCTAGTTGACATCTTGATAGGACCTGCAAAATCTTCAGTTGCTTCCAGTGTCCACCCTTTTGTAACCTGTGTATGAAACCTATTCTACAGCAGCTAATAACCTAATCAGGGTTTGTTGTAGCAACCCTAAATCTGCCTTGTCTACTGCTGTATAAATTCTATATTCTTGGAAAAAATTGTTAGGGCTGTTAGTGGCTTCTTTTCAGCCTCTAGTTTGGACAGTGGTGTCCTTATTTTCAGCCCTATACTTGAGAAGTGGTCTGCTGGTTATTTTCTGATATTTACCTGAAGTTCTTCTTAGCAAAACTGTTCACAAGATCATGATGAAATCTACCCTTGAGGGTTTGATCAATGATCCTTAAAGCTTTTTCTGAGCATACACAAAAGAGGACAACAGCAAGCTCATCAGGTAAATCCATTGCTTGTTTTTTTATAAAGTAATGTTCAAATCTGTTATTTGTTTTTGCTAAAGGTAATGTTCATATACATTGTATTATTTTTGTTATTGGTTTACATCAGATTTTGTGAATATATTGTTGATCCAAAACTACAGTAGTAAATAAAACTGAAAAGATATTTTTGTTCTAGTTTGCCCTTAAAATTCTAACAGGGGAGATATGATCTTCTATAAACATTTTTCCTTCTCAATTGGACCTCATGCATTGACCTTGTTGTGTTGGATAAACGGAGTCTAACATAAATCATTTTTTAGTCCATCTCTCTGACACAACAAGATCAATGCATGATATTGGCTACAACTGAGAAGGGAAAAAGTTCAATAGTGTTTCCAAAAGATCGTGGCTCACAAAATTATAACGAAATTCAAAAGTGTCTTCAACTTGCTGAATGTTTGTTAATGTAAATATTACTGTGTCAAAAACCACACATGTTTGTGGGAAAATGATCTCTGTTTTGTTTTGTTTTTTCATTTTACAAAAGTAAATCCTCCCACAGTGTTATAAAAGTGAGTGAATATGATATCATTAATGTCATAAGGCATAACAATATTGGATGTGGTAATAGTCTTATCATTCAATTTCTCATCATGACTTTAGTAATATGTAATCGTTGTCTCCAAACAAGTGTTCTACTGGTTTTCAATGTACAACAATAATCTTTTAGTTTTTCACACTGATTGGGTGGTTTGATGGAATAGATAATCAAATGATTTCATCCAATAGTTTTCTGCTACACAACCAATTTTTTTAATGGTTATTATCTTTGGGGACAGAATTAATTGTCAAATCACTTAGACAATTTGTCTTGCAATTTTCATCGTGATGTTGGCTCGAGAAACACTTCAATGCGCCTAATTGAGAAAAATTAAAAATTATGTTGTGTTTATCCCAAACAGCATCATCAAGATATAAGAGAATTTTTTTATCAATAAAATTTGTAACTGAATACTCAAAGAAGGAACACAATATTTTATCATCAACATTTTATTCAAAATAATAATTATAAATGAATCAAACAATGAAAAATCATTATAAATATAAAAATGTGAGTTATATTATTCACTTAGATAAGTCACATAATTAAGCATGCCGATTAGTATTATCTATCAAAATTACATCCATTATGTTCAGTTATTGTAGTTTATTCAACATTTATTTTCTTTAATTATCGTTGCAATTAAGAAATGTCTTATAGAACATAGAGAATAAATGAATGGAGTTTTACAAAATATTGTATTTGTGGAATTTTACCAACAATAAATATGAATCACCCGACTTAAAGAAATAGACAGATCTAAGAATCAAACATTATGTTTTTTATAATTTTGTTTTGTCTCCATAGATATATTATATTTTGAATTTGCTAAAGTTTCTTCGGTTGCTTGAATAGTGTGTTGGCCATCAAATATGCAAAAATTGATGTTCTTAGCATTTATAGCAATGTTATACAAATCTTTACAAGGTTTCTCACTGGATTAGTCTCTATGATATTGAATGGAATGAAAAGAAAATCAAGCAATAATATTTGAAATTTCTCGACGAATAATTTTCATTAATACTTGAATAATTAAATAATTATGTGATCTCAATTTATAAAATTTGGGCTTCATTACAATTTTAAACATTGACGTTTCTACTAAAGGAGCTTGAAAATAAATAACAGTGCTCAAAGGCTTTATGGATTTTTTCACATTTATCTATAAACTTTACACTCTAAAATTCAACAATCATAGTTTTTTTCAAATTTGAAATCACTTCTTGCAACGTTTTCTTCCATGTCAATGAAGCATGCTCTCCTCAAAGCATGTAATTGAAAAATCAATATTCTAATATAGTATTTTATCAAGTAATTTACTATGAATTTTTTAATCAACTTTATGAAATTATTTCTTGAAGCTTCAATCAAATCTCGCCCAACAAATGTGAACTCCACAAGACAAGAAAATAATGTAACTTCATTTTCTCCAATAACCTCCAACTAAAAGTTGATGTGACTCTGACCATAAGCATAGCAATTAACAACCATTCCTAATATCTCTAGATCTTGTGTATCTATGGATCCAAATCAATAGACATATATCCAAAAACATATTTCTTAGGGTTTCTATCCGAACATATCAATCTTCCACAAACATATATGTACTAGAAGTGGTGTGCATTCTAATCATTTCAAAAGTAGAAACTGTTGTTGAAACTGCGATTTGAGTTTGATTGGGTTTTTTATTCTTAGAGGCTATCAGTGGGATTTGACATACTTTATAGTTCAATGATACTAAAAACAATAATAAGAAATCATTACCATAAATCCAAATGGGTTTAAAATTACAAATATTATCAAATCTAATAAGAGAAACTCCTGACATGACTGATCTAGTCCTTCTACACTGTTGTCTAGGTCTATGTTGTAGGAAACATACACACCCCCTTGTATCAGGCACGTTTATGTATCAAAACGTTAAAACAGTCATGAAACGCACTTTAAACACATTTTAGTCCGTACAAAACACGTTTCATGTTTAGAAAACGCATTTTGTACAACCTGAAACATGTTTCAAAGCCATTTCACACGTCCATATAGAGCATTTCCAAAAAAAATTGTTCGCTTTTGCCTTAATTTGATTGTTAGAACACACAATATTGGTTTTAAAGCCTAATTACATGTTAATTATGAATTAATGAGACTTCTAAAAGCCTCCTAGAAATTTTTCTTTAAAAAAGGGTTTCACTCTCATTTTGCACCAAAAATGTTGGCAATTAATGATAATGTTAATGTTAAGTAAAAGTTGGCATTTCCTTTATCTTTTGACATTGCCTTTATCTTTCATTTGTATCATTTTTACTTAAATGTTTAGCATTACCATTTATGTTGATGTTCGTAGCATCAAACATGTACTTCCGCACAAGTCTAAGCATCTAGACTTGTGGAAGTCGTCCAAATCCTTCTATCTTAGTAATTTACTTTAATTAAAGTAATTATTAAAGTAAAGAGTTTTTATAATTGAAATGAGTATAATTTAATGAAATGTTAAAGTTATTCGCATTAGTGAATTAAATGAATGTTGACCATTGATCTCAAGTGAGTTGAGATCTAATCTAAACCATCAATCACTTTGGAGATTAAGGTTATGTTTGATTCGGTCATAACTCAAGATTATAAAAGCAAGGGTAGGTGAAGGAGAAAGACATCCATTTGAAGAGAGCAAAGGACTTTTGCTCTAGTACTTGAGTCATGAAGGACTGTGAGTCAAGAGAATCACCAAGGATAGCAAAGAAGGACTTTTGCTCAAGAGCTTGAGTCACTAAGGATTGTAATACAAGGGGATCTCAGAAAAGGTGAAAAAGGACTTCATCTAGAGATCAAGTCCAAAGGAGGAAAGTCCAAGGAGTGTAACAGAAGAAAAAAAAACAGCAGCCAGAAATTGAATGACAGATTTCTCAGTAGACCAACAGCAAGTTGCAAGTCCAGCAGGAAAATCTAGAGCAGATCTAAGTGACCAGTAGACAGATCTAGCAAATCTGAGTACCAACAGGCAGATCTGAATGTTCAACAGACAAATTTAGCAGATCTGAGGTACCAGCGGACAGATCTAACAGACCTAAGGTACCAGTGGACAAATCTAGGGCAGATTTGAGGTACCAATAGGTAGATCATGCAGATCTAAGGTACCAACAAGCATATCTAGCAAATATGAGGTATCGAAAGGAAGATCTAGTGCAGATCTGAGTTACCAGTGGACAGATCTAGTGCAGATCCGAAGTACCAGTAGGCAAATCTAGCAATTCTTAGGTATCGATGGACAGATCTAGTGCAAATTTGAGGTATCAGTAAGCAGATTAGCAAATCTGAGGTACCAGCAGGCAAATCTTGCAGATTTGAGAACCAATAGGCAAATCGTAGTTACCAGCGAATAGATCTAGCAGATCTGAGGTACCAGCAAACAGATCTAGTGCAGATCTAAATGTCCAGCAAGCAAATCTTGGTAGATCGAGCAAAGGGTTTCTTCAGGGCCAGAGTTACCAAGTTTATTGTAATTTGTATTTTTCCTCAGTGAGCCATTTTCCCAATAAGGGAGCCCTTGTAAGCTAGGAGTCATTACTAATAAAAAGTTGATTTGAAGGGAAAAATTTCTATGTGAATGTGTGAAATTTGGTTTACATATTTTGTTTCCGTTGTTTTTTATTTCCAACCAGTATATTTTATTATGTATGTTGTAATTTGATTATAAGCAAGGAAATACACAAGGTAGTAAAGTCTCTAGGTGCTGGAAATTGATATTTCAACATGGTTTCAAATCGTGTTGAAAATTAACATGGTATCAAAGCTTGCATTCTGAGAGCGATACAAATTTCAATTATACAAGAGAGACATTGAGTACTTCAGACACAAAGGATTGTGATTCAAGGAGATCTCAACAAGGTTGGAGGACTTTCATCTAGATATTAGCTCAAGGGTCTACACACGAGCAACAAAAGTGAATGTTGGGAGTCAATGACTCACAGTAAGAGCAAGAGGACTTTTTGCTCAATCAAAAAGAGAAGAAAAGCAAGTGGTCAGCAATAGACAGATCTGATAATAAGGACAGATCTGGGCAGATCTAAGCAACAAATCTGAGTCGCAATGCAAGTCGTACAAGGCGCATACAATTCGTATAGTATACTCATACAGGACCATACAGCAACGACAGAGGTGTTGAGTTGCACATGCTCGCTATTTCTTTTCTCAATGAGCAAAAAATTTGACAGAAGCACGAGAGCTATTTAGCAATCTGACGAAGAAATTCTCGGGGATCCATGTGGAGCTTGGTGATGATGCCAAGTATGCAATGAAGGGAAAGGGAACAATCTTGTTCCAGCTATATGTACCAGTGACAGAGGAGGAGCAAGAGGCTCTGAAAGGAGAACAACTTTCAGAGACTTCCAATTCAGGGATTCAATCTTTAGGTGGGGAGAAGTTAGCCTCTTCCATCTCCGTCAGGATACCCAAGTGGTTCACGCAGACATTGAAGGATGCTCAGGAGTATGTTGAGGCTCCTAGGAGCACAGTCAGGGAGAGTAGGCCTACGAAGAAGTTTCCAAACTTCGTGGCGTTAATGAGTAACATCATTGATTCCAAGTCTTCCAATGTTCAGGAAGGAGCAGACCAGCAAGTTTGGAGGGATGCCATGGTGCAAGATGATGTGTGGGACATTGTGTCAAAACCGGAGGGGCAGCCAGTTCTAGGTGGCTCTTCAAGAAGTACCTTCCTTGCTAAGAGGGAGTGTTGATGTTTGTAGCATCGGACATGTACTTCCACACAACTCTAAGTGTCTAAACGTGTGGAAGTCGTCCAAAGCCTTCTATCTTAGTAATTTACTTTAATTAAAGGAATTATTAAAGTAAAGTGTTTTGATAATTAAAGTGAATTTCATTTAATGAAATGTTAAAGTTATTAGCATTAGTGAATTAAATGAATCTTAGTCATTAATCTCAAGTGAGTTGATATCTAATCTCAACCGTCAATCACTTTGGAGCATAGTTTTAAAAACAGAAAACAGTCGAGGGTCCAACCGGAATCGATAATGAACCGATCGAACGATTTTTTAAAAAATACATAAAATATTTAAATTTTAACGAAAAAAATATATTTTTAAGATTTTAAATCATGTTTCCAAAGCATTAGAGACAATTAGAGACAACATATCCAAAGTATCATCATGAATATATCAAAATGGCACCAAGTGCAATACATATCTAGAGATTGGAACATAACTACATAATCAAGGAGGCTCTAAATGGCCTCTACAACAGCAAATAACATACTAACAAGAGTCAAGACTACAAGTCATTATCTCATTGATCAACACGATCAACGATCAATCATCATTATTGTTAGAGGTAGAAATGGCATGAGCATCCTCGCCCCCAGCATCATCATCTGTCTCTGACTCGGACTCAGCCTAAGACTCATCATCATCAGGGACATCTGTGACTATAGGCTCTAAAGTTGCACTAGTTGTAGTAGTACGAGTACGACAAGGCACACGAGGTATACGGCTACGCCTACCTGCAATTCCACTAGGGCATGCCATGTCTAACTCTAGAATCGGATTACGGGGCCCTAATAGTCAATCTGCATCCATCTGAATCTGCCCAGTGGGTCCAAACCAAACCGATCGGTTTATGACGGAACCGGCCGGTTTGGTACCAAACCGGTCAGTTCCGTCATAAACTAGCCGACCGGTTCGGTTTATTGGTCGGTTCGAACCAGTTGGCCATCAAACCGATCAAACCAGTCGGTTCTAGTTCTGGTTCCATCGGTTTTTAAAACTATGCTTTGGGGATTACAGTTATGTTTGGTTCCATCAAGTTGAAGGGAGCAAAGAAGGACTTTTGCTCTAGTAGTTGAATCACGAAGGACTATGACTCAAGGGGATCACCAAGGAGAGCAAAGAAGGATTTTTTCTCAAGAGCTTGAGTCACGAAAGACCGTGATTCCAGGGTATCTCAAAAAAGGTGAAGAAGGACTTTCATCGAAAGATCAAGTCCAAAGGAGTAAAGTGCAAAGAGTGCAATAGGAGAAGAAAACCCAGCAACCAGAAATCAAAGGACAGATTTATGGGTAGTCCAGCAGCAAGTTGTAGGTCTAGCAGGTAGATCTAGTGAAGCTCTGAGTGACCAGCAGACAGATCTAGCAAATCTAAGAACCAGCAAGCAGATCTAGTGTAGATATGAGTGTTCAGCAAACAAATCTAGAAGATCTGAGTTACCAGATCTAGCAGATCTAAGGTACCAACGAACAGATCTAGCAAATCTGAGGTACCAGCAGACAGATTTAGTGCAAATCTGAGGTACCAGCAAGCAAATTATGCAGATTTGAGGTACCATTGAGCAGATCTAGTAGATCTGAGGTACCAACCGATAGATCTAGAGCAAATCTAAAGTATTTGTCGACATATCTAGTGCAAATCTAAGGTACCAGTGGATAGATCTATTGTAGATCTGAAGTATCGGCAAGCAGATCTAGCATCTCTAAGGTACTAACAGGCAAATCTTGCAAATCTGAGGTACCAGTTGTTAATTTTGTAGCTTGGAAGGTGTCTCAGCATAGGACTAAGTGTCCAAGGCATGCTGATGGACATTTAATTAATATGCAGATCAACATTTTAATTATATCATAAGTTTTGACTTAGGAAAAGCATAAAAATCATGTAAATAATTTTTATTGGATTTTCACTCGGATTTCCTAAGTTTATGGCTTAAGGAAATAATATTTCACTTAAAATGAATTTATGGAGTCTTCTAGTCTTCTAGAGGTTGAGGGTGAGGACACAATACACATTGAGTTGAGATGAAGTAAGAGGGTGCTTGGTTGAGGAAGAGGGTGACTAGCTAAAGGAAGCTAGTGGGTCGAGCAACAAAGGAAAGGGACGCATGGGGCAGCGAGGAGGGCGTACCTAGGCCGTACCAAGCAACCAAAGAGCAGGCCATACAAGGTCGTATCGTGCAACCAAGAAGAGGTCGAGCTAGGGTCGTACAGTTGTTGGAAGAGGTCGTACAATAGTTGAAGGAGGCCGATTTTTTGGGCCATAGAGTTGCTGGAAGAGGCCGAATTTCTGGGATGTACATCAGTCAAGTTTTGTTGAGTTTTTTTTTGGGTTGTACAGCTGATTTGTGTTGGGCCGTACAGCCAAAGAAAGAGCAAAAATTTACTATAAGAAATTTCTTATTTATTGCTACTGTAAATTAATTCCTCTAAAGCCAATAAAGCCCCTCTTTGTTGGTTTTCCCCACACTAGGGTTTCCAGGGTAAATTTCTGGAGTTTATTATTTATGTGTTTGATTTCATGTTGCTTCTGTTGTGTAAAATTAGTGATTAAACTCAGTTGTAATTTTCCGCGTAATTTACAGAAATTTATATCAGTATTGATTTAATTTATGGGTAGTTAAATTAATGGCAAATAAAATTCTGCATGCTGGGTTTTAAAAATTAACACCAGTGGATAGATCTAGCAAATCTGAGACATCATTGAATAGATCTAGTACAGATCTAAGTGTCCAGCAGGCATATCTTGGCAAATTGAGCAGAGGGTTTCTTTAGAGCCAGAGTTGCCAAGTTTGTTGTGATTTGTATTTTTCCTCTATGGGCCATTTTCCCGGTAAGGGAGCCCTTATAGGCTTGAAGTCATTATTAATGAAAAGTTGATTTGAAAGGAAGAATTTGTGTGTGCATGTGTGAAGTTTGGTTTCCATATTTTGCTTCCACTGTTTTTTATTTCCAACCATTATATTTTATTCTGTGTTGTAATTTTATTATAAGCAAGGAAATACACACGGTAGTAAAGTATCTGGGTGCTGGAAATTGAGATTTCAACATGGTTTCAAAGTATGTTGAAAATTAACAGTTAATTGTTTCAAGATGCTTGAGAGTGGTTCCAACCTCTCGAACTTCATATGGACAAAGTAGAATTTCATATCCCATTCAAAATTCAGTAGACTTAACAATTTTCAGGATTGGTAGGATTGCAATATTTTCATTGGATTATATCATGTATGAGAGTATGGGATTGGCATTTACTCAAGAGAACCAAACCCTTTATGTACCTCGATGTTGTTGGTATTGATTATTGAACTCCTTTGTCATGGCCTTAGCAAAAGTGTACCCTTCACTCAAACCAAAATCATTGATTAGGCATGTTAAGCTTTTTCTACCATATTTTAAGGCTTGGATTAGGCAGTTCCATCAAATTGGGTGTTGTTGACAAATGTGCCTAGAGGATCGAGGTAGAGGCAAAGGGTGATACTAATGATGAGGATCCCAATATAGGCGATGGTGGAACATTGCATATTTGTCATTTAAATGTTCTTATTGATTTATTCATAATGTTTTCTTTCAAAGTTTCAATATAATGTGTTATTTATAAAATAGCACATTATATATACATATACATATACATATATATAAATATGTGTATATATATTACATTTCCCTGTTTCCAAACTTTTGGGGGGTCGCATTTCCATTTCAAAAAATCATATGTGTTTCCATGTATCGTGCAACTTAGGTCTACGTGTTGAACTTTGGAAAAAAAGTAGCAACATTTTTGTCTCACAAACAAAATATACCAAGAGTTTGCTTGACATGTTCAAAATGACAAAGTGCAAAATCTCCTCTGCACCTATAGAGGAAAGGTTGAAAATTTGTAATATCCCGCTCTAGCGCACTGAGCGAACTTATTCTTTGAGGACACTTGCTCGCAATTGATCCGGATTATTATGCTATTAAAACTTTGATATTTATTATGAGGCATTATGGGTTGATGACATGTTGTTTTACCGCTTTGACATAGACAGGTGCTATTGACTCGGTTGTACTGAGTGTGCAGGATTTTGGACCTCGAGGATGCAGAGGCATCGATGGAACCCCTTGGACTTCGGATCGAGTCAAGGAGTGTACCATTGGGGTTTGATTGTTTTTACTATGATATTAGCACATCTGATTGGATGATATGACATGGATATATTCTGACATGATTTGTTGATGATGCAGGCTAACGATAGCTTGCCGACCAGACTCACAAATGGAGTAAAGGGGTCATGCACGACTACTAGAGATGTTGAGGGAGAGGTGTGGACAGCAGCCCTGCCACAGCCTACTAGCGCTCCCGACGTGGCTCGAACTGTAGGTTAACGATTACCTAGTTCGAGAGGACCCACGATGCCATGAGGGAAGACTGCGACAGTCGCTCACGATGATTCTAAGGGGCGTGCAATAAGGCGGGGGCCTTATTCCTTAGAGGCCCTTAGTCTCCCACAAGTTCACCTGGCGAAGTGTTGACTCTAGGGGTTATTGATGTCTACCAAGTCATTCAAGAGGCGAGTAGCACCCTTGGAGCACGTAGTGCGTCCTAAAGGGCACATCACGCAAGGGAACAAATGAGGCGAATGGCACCCTTGGAGCATCTAGTGCGTCCTGAAGGGCATGTCGCATTGTTGATGATAGAGGAATGAACCTAGATGGCCCTAGGACGAATAATGTGTTAAGAAATTTTAAAACAATTTCCCTAATTAAGTGTCGCCCTGTACGAAAATTTAAGGTTTAAGTCTAAACTATGCTAGTGGTAAAATTTTATCTCTGTATTAAAAAAAAATAACAATAATAATAATAATAATAAAAACCACATAAATAATAATTATGACCTTAGTTAAATCTTGTAACACGAAGGGAATAAGAAATTTAATTTATTATTAGAAAAAAAAAATCTGTTGGAAAAAAATTTAAAAGAAAAAGGGGAATTAATGGTTTTATTATCTTGATAATACTAAAATATTAATTAAATGAGAAAAGGGAAAAAGGGTTAATTTCCACACCTGCCTTTTTGAGTTCTAATTAAAAAGGGGAAAGAGGGAAAATCTAAAAATTTAGGAACTAGGAAAAGAGGTAAACATAAAAAGGGAAAAAGCGGAAAGTCAAACTTAGAAAAAGTATCTACCATTCGAGAGCCTTCTAATTTAAACTGAACAAGCAATTTAATAAAAAGGAAAGTTATTAAAACCTGTAAGAGATTTTGGGGACACCTAGGAGTGATTCTAGGAGTAACTCTAGGTGGGTGAGGGAAATAAAGATAATTAATTAATTAAAGAAGTTAATTTTGAGGAAGGAAGGGGATGGATGACACTTGTACGGAGAGGAATCTTTAGGAATTTATTTTTAAAACTTTAATTAAAAGAGATTTTAGGAAAGAAAGGAAGTTCGAAACTCTATAAAATAAAGGAAGGAGAAGGATGAAGGATCATCTTCTATTTGTGTAACGTTATGCTGCAAAAATATCTACTTGACAGATTTACTTGGGGGAGTTGGGGATACCCAACTCAGAGAGGAGTGGTAGCTCGGCCTTGCGAGGCGAGCTGGGAGCTAAATGAAATCTTTGGTTAGTGTGCGTGGCCCCTTTGCGGCTCGGGGGACTAAGGGGGAAGAAGAATACCCCTAGCATTGGCTGGGAGGTACCGGTGATGTCTCTACGGTCGGTGAGCGGGAGTTGCACGGAGCGCGCGGACGTCACTCAAAGCGGGCGAACAAGCAACGGTACGCTTCCTTCGTTTGAATGGTAGATTGTTGTAGGTTTTATGATTGGATATGCATGTTGATTTTGTAAGTAGATTGGATGTTTAGATTGATGGCTGAAAATTTTTCTTAGCCTAGCTCGACGATTGTTGATTCTCATGGCCTTCGTTAACCCGCATGTCTTGACCACCTAGTTGCGTGTGATTGTGACCTTCGTGGTTGTTAGCCTTCGTCCCTAGCTCACCAGTCCTCGCCTGAGCAGTCGGCCAGGAGCCTGATCTACGGTTGTCGCCTTAGCGTTAAAAGACCTATGGATCTCAACACCCTGCTTTTCTATGCGAGGATGATGAGCAAAGGACGAACCTGTTAACTGTCTACCTTGATGTTGTCCTTGGCTGAAGGTTCGACTTGCTCATTGATGCGTTTAAATAACCTTGAAATTTAATTGATGGCGAAGTTTCTTAACTCTGCGTTTCTTAATCGCCGGATAAGTTTATCTCTGTGTTTTTATATATTGCTGGATGATTTGGCACTTCGTTGCATTACCTCCTTTGCAACTTAAATCCGTGTTGTTTTAATGTTGCCCCTTTTTTTTCTGCAGATTTTATCCCTACACATTAATATTGATGAATTTTTGCTTGAACTTATGCCCATTCGACTGACTGCCTGCGTGCGTCTTACTGGCTGAGTGTGTGCCTGCATGCGTTCACCCTGTTGTTTATATGCTGTATTTTCAATGGTATTATTTACCTCTGCACTTTATTTTGACTCGATTGAAAACCTTTTAAAGTAATTGGACTGTGTTATTTGGAACCCTTAGAAGTCAGCGACCTGAGTGAACCCGTAATTACTTTGCGTTTAATGTGATTGCTGAGGAATGAACTCTGCGTTTTAATGCATTTGTTGATATTGCATTTGATGCATTCCTGGCAAGTTCAAGTCTGTGTTGATACAAATCCATGGCAAATTTACTGTGTATATTATTTATTTATATACTTTTGGTTTGCCATTAACGCTACAGAGCATTTGTCCTTGCGTTTCATTACTTCTAACCTGCGGTTTACCCTCTGCCTCATTGATATTTATTTAAAGGTGTTTGCCCTACGTTTTCCTACTTCTGGCCTGCGAGTCTACCCTTCCAATCTGTACATTTCATAGGCGAGATTGATGTGCGTTGAATAGCAAGCGGTGGGTTGCCATGCGTTTCCTTGCTCTGCGTTGACATTATTTTATGGGTTGATGGGACAGCGAGTTATCTTTTCAGACAGTAATGACCTGGTTTCACACCTTTAGCTTTGTAGAGCATCACCAGATTCGTCGGGACTGCTTTGCTTGACGTTCCTTTTTCCTATAGAAGTCGCGACAACTTACCTTGATAGGCACGCCCTTACCCTTAATTTGTTGCGATTGAACCTTCATCCGCGCCTAGATTGCTGGTTGGGGAGCTGCAAATTGAATCCCTTGGGACACAGACTCCTCTCTGCAACCTTAGTTAGATTCGTTGGCGAATTTACCTGGCGAGTTACCATTAGTATTTACGCTCTCAGACCGAGTTTCGACTTCTTGACCGTGGTTTTCCCCTTGTTGTTGCGATTTTTTTGTTTAACCCAGAGCCTGTAATGATCCCAAGCCATTATGCAAGGATCATCATTGTTTTGGTGTCTTTTC
>CBVK0103691347.1:0-12768 GCA_900067695.1 Picea abies
TGTTGCTCCTCCCGATTCCAATGAGCTATTACACTGAGAGGTTCCTCCAAGTAATGTGTCCAAAATGACCTCTTCAGTGAATTCCATTGACTTATAGCTCAAAATAGTCGAAATCATGGAAATCGTCGGAATGCAACGAAACCAAAGCCAACCTGTGCGAAATGGCTCATAATGATGGAATATGATGCTCAATGCAAGCTGGACCCCACAATGCCTCTCAAATACCCCTATACTCGCTATAACATCCATCTGGCTACTCTGGTCATCATAAATCTCTACACTGTGATGATGTCCCAAAGTGGGGACATTACAGAGCCATTCCCCTTTTAACACTCAACCTTTTTCTTCATTGATAAACTGCAGCGAACTGGATGTCAACTCAAGTAACACTCAGAAAATTTATTTTAAGCATGAATTATATCTAGGTTGAATTCTTACAGTGCTAATGAAGTTCCCACTGTGGGAGTGTCACTCATGATTTAATTTTAGCACTTTCTTAACAACGGTAAGATTGGAATGTTACTTGGGTTTTAGAGGACTTATCAAATTATGTTGATTTTGAAGAACTAGTTATTAAACGTTTTACAGTTGGACCTTTCACCTCACCATCTCCGTTAAAGGTTGTGTGTTCTATAACCGGGCGCATGGTAACACTCAATCAATATTTTCACCTCTCTTGAAGGGGAAAACATTTCTAAAATTCTTATTCGGATGTTAACTCAGCGAAAATTTGGATGGTGAACTCAAAATTTTAAGGGATGAATCTCTGTAACTTGATGTCAACTCAGCTAACTTCGAATGGTAAACCTAGCGTAGTGTATGACAGCGGTTTAGTTGACAAGCCATTCCGTATGTAATTGATGGGTATGCTCGGACCGCTAAATTTTATGTATTTAATGCAGGGTACAAAGATCTCCTTATGGATTGCCTTAACGCATGCAGCGATATCTATTTTAGACAGCAATTTCATCTTTTACACCCTTCACCTTAATTTCTTCATTTTCCATCTTTATTGTTAGACTTATCATTGGACAGCAAGTTTAGTACTCAGCGTGTGTTACATTAATGATGCTAATACTGTTAGATAGCGCACTGTAAACCAATAGCGTTTTTAGTGTTGAATAATAACGTTCTATTGATAATGGCATCAATGTTATATATATTGTTAACTTGTTAAATTAGATTGGTTGTCTTGATTTAAATTTTGCTAGAAATAGATTGTAAGTTATGATAATTTAGGTTGGTGACCTTTGATTAAACTAGACTTGCAATTCAGAGTGCAATACTATTACTTAGATTTTAAAGATTAACCAAATTGAAGGTCAGACTTGCTTAAGTGATGTGCCCTTATGACTAAGGTAGATGGTACCTTGATGACATTTTATCATTTAGAATTTCTCAAAATTGAATTGTAATAAGAGTAAATTAGATTGAACATCGATGACAAATTGCATTTAGACATGCCCTGTTTAGAATGGTAACCCATGTTTAAGTAGATAGTAATCTTGACTAGTATAGTCTGGGTGATGGGTTGGGTTGTTGAATGAAGTCTCTTTTAGCTTGTGCTTCCCGGTGAGGGTGTTGTTATTTTTAATTAATGTTTGTACTTGGATTGTAAAAATTTAATGTGCTTGGTTGCTCACTGTGAAGGTTCTAGCTACTGGTGTAATTAATTTTGGGTTGTTAGGATGTTCGTCCTTAGCTTAGTAGGCTTGGTCTGCTTGTGTCGGGCGGGATGTAGAGACCTCCTTGTTCCTCAGAACAGTCGCCAGCCTTGAAACCTTAAATGGTCAAAATCGATGGGAACCTGGGCTTGAGTGTTGCTTATGTGTCCTGGAGGTCCTAACCATTGCAGAGTAGGACGGGCGGGTAGTCATTTTTATTCTTGTCGGTTGAATGTCGTACTTTGCTTCCAGGTGATTGATGTGCTTCTATGTTTGGTCGTCATGTTGTTGTTGCGTGAGTTGCTTGCGCCTTGTTCGTCGTCATGTTGTGTTGTCGAGTATAATGACTTCATTACCTTCACACACACACACACACACACACACAAAAAAAAAAAATCGCACTAGTTATGTGAGGCATGTTGTCGTGACGAAACGGGAGGTTCGTTACATGTGGTATCAGAGCAGGGTTCAACCCGCGACTTGGGATCGCTACGGCTTTCGTTGATATGATTGATTATACTGTTGCTAATTGAGTTGACTTGTATTCATGCAAGTAATCATGGTTAGAGGACACCGCAGAGGCAGACGACGAGGTGCTAGGGGAGGAGGCGCGACGCCTCCAGTAGCATCCACGCCTGAGGGGTCTAACCCCCAGGGAGACGAGCAGGTTCTCGAACAGGAGCAGATAGCAGTGGGTGATGTAATCGGAATGATGAGATCTTTTCAGCGCATGTCCGAGGCACTGATCGGTCGTTTGGACAGAGATGAGGCCAGGGCGTCGACACCCGCTAAGGTTCCACTGCATGCTCCTGTCAGTACTGGTAGCATTCACCGTGAACTCGAGAAGGTCAAATTTCCCGAGTTCTTTGGTGCCCCGAACGACGCAGACGCCGGGGCACTTCGCGATTATACCTCCAACATGAAGGTCCGCATGGCGGTCTTTCAACTGAAGGGGAGCGCTCTTCTATGGTCGAAGACGCTCCTACCGCAGTTGAACATTGGAAGACGCTCCTACCTTTCAGAGGAATTCATTGAGCGTCAGTTCAATGAGTTCAATGCCTTATGACAGGGCGGTCGTACAGTGCCCGAGTATGAGGCCCGTTTTATGGAGCTGCTCCGGTATGCTCCGCACGTTAACACTGAGAAACTTAAGGTCAACAAGTTCGTGTTCGGCCTTAACGGCAACATACATGCAAAGGTCAGGATTCTGATGCCTCAAACCTTGCATGATGTTGTCCAGAAGGCCCTCATAGCAGAGGAGGAGTTTATCAGCGGGGGTCAGACCAGGACTCCAGCGAGACCAGCAAGACAGGTTTCGTCTGGAGCACAGCAGCATCAGACACCAGCGAGACATATGCCGGGATATCGTGGCTTCCAGAGGGGATCCACTTTCACTACACCTCGGCGACCGCTGCCTCAGCAGCGGACACCTTATCGGGGACCACAGCATGAGCAGCAGCATCGACAGCAGCAGTAGCAGTTTAGGCCTGTTCAGCAAAACAGACCAAGGTTCCAGGCTGGTGGGCCATCATCTTCTACTTCGGGTATCAGGACTACTGGACCGAAGAAGGGGTGTTGGATGTTTGGGGAGCCACACTACCAGCGCGATTGCCCGGTGGAGAGGACTAGAGCGTTCGAATCAGCCGGACCCACTACCGTGGGAGATATGGGCAAGGCCCATCGGATGCATGCAGCGGTGAATAACCGCCAGGCAGAGCACCAATGGACTGTGTTCGAGACGACAGGTATCGTCGCTGACCAGACCCTTAGTATTTTGATAGATCCCGGTGCTACCGAGAGTTTCATTTCTGGTGCAGCGCTAAAAAGGATTAAGGTAAAGGCAGTCGAACAGGACGAGTTTAGCTTCGTAGAGATGGCTTCGGGAGCCAAACAGAAAGTTAGAGGAAAGGTTACGGGCTGTATCATTAACCTGGGAGAGTTTGTCACAAGGGCCAACCTGTACGTCACGATCTCAGGATCTTATGATGTCGTAATTGGTATGGACTGGTTGGAATCACATGAGGCGATACTCAACTGTAAGACAAAAAGGTTGAGCTTGGTCGATGATGAGGGACAGAGACGTGTGATTGTAGGACGGAACCAGGGAGTTTCCCTGAGGTTCATCTCTTCCTTGCAACTTCGGAAGAGCATGCACAAACGATGCAAGCTTTATGCGATCCTTGCGTTAAACGAGAAGGGAGTTGCGGAAGGTCTAGAACACCTTCCGGTGGTGAGAGAGTTTGCGGACGTATTTCCGGAGGAGTTACCTAGGATGCCGTCGGAAAGGGATTTGGAGTTTACCATAGACCTAAAACTGGGGACTGAACCGATAGCAAGAACGCCTTATCGGATGTCGACCCTGGAGTTACAAGAGTTGAAAATGCAACTGAAGGAGTTGCTGGACCTGGGACTGATACGTCCTAGTGTGTCACCGTGGGGTGCACCTGTTATTTTCATACGAAAGAAGGATGGGTTGTGGAGGCTCTGCATTGACTACCATCAATTGAACAAGGCCACGATCAAGAATCAATATCTGTTGCCAAGGATTGATGATCTATTCGATCAAATGAAGGGCACGACGGTGTTCTCCAAGATCGATTTGCGATTAAGGTATCACTAGTTACAGATCAAAGAGGATGACGTCCCTAAGACCGCCTTTAAGACGAGATTTGGACATTACGAGTTTACTGTTTTACCGTTTGGACTGACAAACGCCCCAGGGGTATTTATGAGTTTGATGAATGGGGTGTTCCGCGAGTACTTGGACAAGTTCGTCCAAGTATTCATTGACAATATTTTGATTTACTCTCGGACAACGGAGGAGCATGACGAGCACTTGCGCTTGGTACTACAGTGTCTGCGAGAGCACAAATTGTATGGGAAGTTGTCCAAATGCTCATTCTATCAATCGAAGATTCACTACTTAGGGCATGTCATCTCCGGCGAAGGCATCATCGTGGATCCAGCAAAGGTCGAGGCTATCATGGAATGGCCTGCGCCAACGAATGTCCCGGAAGTGCGCAGCTTCATGGGTTTAGCAGGATACTATCGACAGTTCGTTGAGGGATTTTCGAAGATAGCAAATCCGATCACGGAATTGCAGAAGAAAAACAAGAAGTTTGTTTGGACCGAGAAATGCGCGAAAGCATTTCGGAGACTCAAGGAATTGTTGACAACAACACCGATACTAAAGGCCCCTGACATGGACGCAGACTTCTTGGTATGCACTGACGCATCCAAGGAAGGCCTAGGCGGAGTCTTGATGCAAGACGGACGAGTGATAGCTTACATTTCGAGGAAACTAAGAAGGCATGAGGAGAACTACGCGACGCACATTTTGGAGTTGTTAGCCATCGTATATGCCTTGAAGGTTTGGAGACACTACCTTGTTGGACGAAAATTTGAACTAAAGACTGACCATTGTGGACTACAACACATCTTTACGCAAAGCAACATGAACGCGCGACAACGGCATTGGTCGGAATTGCTTAGCGAGTACGACTTCGAGATTACTTACATAAAAGGCACAGTGAACCGAGTGGCAGACGCATTGAGTCGGAGACTGCACATCTTTTCGGTGCTGCCTCTTCAGACGAATCTACGTGGAAAGATTCTAACTTTACAGCGTGACGATGACTGGTACAAAGAGGTCGAGGGTTTTATCGGACAAAACACAATGATGGTACCACGATTTGAAGGATTTTCATTTGATAGCAATGGTTTATTGAGGTTTAAAAATCGTACCTACGTACCGCCGAACGACAAGTTGAGGATGTTAATCCTGAACGAGGTTCATAGAGCAGTTTACATGGCTCACCCGAGAGTCACGAAAATGAGGGCAGACCTTAAACCCTTATTCTTTTGGAAGGGAATGAAAGCAGACATAGTCAACTATGTGGCCAGATGTTTAGAATGTCAGTAGGAAAAGGCTGAACATAGACACCTAGCAGGATTACTACAACTGCACGCTATTTCGGAATCAAAGTGGGAGGTTATTTCGATGGATTTTATTGTTGGATTGCCACTGACGGCAAGGAGACATGACTCGATTTTCGTAGTAGTAGACACTCTGACGAAGAGTGCTCACTTTATTCCCGTGCGTACGACATATCAGGCACCTAACATAGCTAGAGTTTTCATCAGTGAGATTGTGAGGCTGCATGGCATGCCTAGGAGGATTATATCCGATCGAGGATCGGTGTTTACTGGACGATTTTGGATGAGTTTCCAAGAGGCCTTGGGAACCCAACTTAACTTTAGTACAGCATATCACCCGGAGACTGACGGACAGACCGAACGAACGAACCAGACCTTGGAGGACATGTTACAAAATTTCAACCAAGACCGACTTTAAGGGAGTTAACGAGTCAGTATACAGGCAACTAGTGGGTAGCTTGATATATCTTATAGCCACTAGACCTGATTTGAGTTTCATTGTGAGCTTCATTTCCAGATTCATGACAACACCAAAGGTAGAGCACTAGATTGCAGCTAAGCAAGTGTTGAGATATGTGAAAGGGACACTTGGCTTTGGCATTCTGTACAGCAAAAGCAAAGACCCTTGACTGTGTGGGTATACAAATTTAGATTGGATGGGTTCTATCGATGATAGAAAATCACTTCTGGATATGTTTTCAGCCTTGGCACAAGTGCATTCACATGGACTAACAAGAAACAACATGCAATAGCCCTTTCATCAACGGAAGCAGAATGTCAAGGAGTAGTGGGAGAATGTGAGACAGTTTGGCTCAAAAGGATGCTTTCAGATATGCAGATGCGACAAATAGAGCCAACACCCCTGTTATGTGACAATCAATGGGTGATCAAACTTGCCAAGAATCCAGTCTTCCACGAGCGTACCAAACATGTTGATGTACTATGCCACTTCATCAAACAGCTTGTAGAGGATGGATCTATCAAGCTGCAATACTGACCCACAAAGGACCAAACCGCAAACATTCTCGCCAAATCTTTGGATCTGGAAAAATATGTAAAATTCTGAGATAAGCTTGGTGTAGTTATTAGATTGACCATTCAAGGAGGATGTTAAAGTAAATATTAGCTTATAACGGTCAATTAGATATTAGACTTGGACATTAATAAAGTCACTTTGACTTTAGTTTATTTTATTCTTTTATGTCTTATTTCACTATATTGTGTTTCTCAGTCTATCCCACATTCATAAAGTGGATTGACTCGACTTGCTTGTAATCCTATATAAGAAAGCTTTCACTTTCTAATTACGATATACAATACAAAGAACTCTTCCAAGTTATCTTGGTTTCTTTATGTGCTCGATTTCCATAATACACATTTGACTAGAATGGATAGAAACTCATGCATGGTACCAATTGACTACATTGCTCAGTAGGTCATATTATATGGCTTATTCCCATGTTTCAAGGACAAAAGATGCCATGGGGGATGGAATGTAATGTTCCTGGGAAGGATAATATGGGGGTACCTAGGGAGGTACCCAAAGGGAAAATGAATGTATTGTGGCCATAATAATGGAATAGGCCCACCATGTAATTAAAAAAAAACAATATAATAATAAGGGAGGAATACTCATGAGAAAGTATAAATACACAAGTATCATTGTATTGGATGTGTTGGATTATTTGTATTGTAGCAAGCATGGCTTGTGGAGTGATTCCTTCCATAAGGAGTATTTGATGTTGTTACCCTACCTTAAGGGTTCTCTCTATATTATGTGTTCATGGTGAATGTTTTGGTATCTTTGGAATTTAAGGGTTTATTTCTTAAGTTTTACAGTTTATTCTCTACAAGGTTTACTACAAGAAAGTAGTGTCTCCTTGACCATGCAGGTGTGGTTTTTGTGTTCTTTATCTCTAAACCTTTTCGCTCATAAGTTTATTTACCTCCCCGTTGAATCGTTGCTCCCTGACCAACAATTCTCCCACTCTGCTTTATCTCAACTACTTGTTCACTACCCACCTTCATAGCATTAAATTTTGTGCTTGAGATTGCTTTGGTAACTGTGGTATATTGTTCACCGAGACTTCTGTAGATAATTTGGAATGTTTTTCTCTTATTATTTGAATCTAGGCTTGGTTCATGCTAATCAATTTGTGTTTTTTAAAGAATTAGACGCAGTTGCCTCTTTTCTTTCTCTAACATTATCACCCTACTATTAATTTGCAAAAAGGATCATTTTGACTACTTTAGCTAGCAATTCAACTCATATGCTTCTATCATCTATTATGATCTATGTCACGACCATGAAATCTATCTACACATTCATGATGCCTATATTTCTCATGCTATCTTTTGCATGTGCAGCCTTGTCAAAAGCATAGTATATTTCCAATTTTGCTTCTACCCATTCTCTATAAATTTTGTATCACGGCTCAAGTCCCTATTACCTCTACTAGTTAATTGATATGCTTAACGAAAATATTGCCTCTAATTGTTATGGTCCTTATATGTGAATATCCTTATATGCAACCTGTAGCATTAAAATTCACTACCTAGGCTCTGTAAAATGGTCTATATCTCAAGTCCAAAAAGTATCGACAGCGGAAGATTAACTCTTTTACAAATGAGGCAGTCCTCCTTGGATCTCAATTATGGCTAATAAATATTCGAAGTACTCATGCAAACAAAACCTTCATAAGATTCTTGCAGTTGCATTGTTTCGTCAATTAAGATTCTTTTGCAAGTGCAACATGTGAAAAGAATTCATTTTGTTAAGTGAATGGAAAATCTGCAAAGGGTCATTTGAATCAATTCAATGGAATCTCTATCTCGCTTGCCAGCATGGATTCCTTTACTCTCTCTCTCTTGCTACTTTGTGGTCATAACTTTTCCCTTGCATACATGATATTGTTGAGTTTTGAGATTACATGCAACAAGCCCAAATTTATTTTTTTATGTCTATATGCATAGTTTTGATTCCTTGTATTATTGAGTTTTGGTTATGATTGTTGAGTTTTTGTACCTTGGAAAGTTGTCCCGTAGTGTTATTGAATGCCTAACACTAAAGGGGGAAAAATAACCCTCACTCACTTTACTTTATGTTATAAGGTCAAAGTGACTTTATGAGCTCATTAAGTCATAAAGTGACTTTACAAACATAAAGTGACTTAGGGAACTTAAGGGGGAGATCTAATCTCCACCCTTGATCTTGGTTGGCTAAGATCTGATACTAGCCATCAATTCCTAGGTTAGCCTAAGGATGAGGCTAAAGAAAAGGTGAAGGAGGGAAAAGGTATTTATTGTTCACTTTGAGATGAAGTGAAGAGAGGAAGAGGAGAAAAGAGTTTTTGGAGAAGAGAAGAGGAAGGGCGCACCATTGAAGGTAGGTGCACAAGCTTGAGAGCGCACTTTGTGAAGGAGGGCATACCAAGTGTGAGGGCGCACCATTGGAGTGAGGGTGCACCTTCTTGTGGAGAAGAAGGGTGCAAGGGCAGCTCCAAAAATGAGGGCGCAGACTTCAAAATAGATTGCAGCAGAGTAAGGGCGCAAATCCCAAGGAGGGCACCCACTTCAAGGAGAGACTTGACTGCCAAGCTTGAGATGAGTAGGCTATTGTAAATCAGGTTCCTCATGTTTATTTCCTTCTTGTAATATTTCTCTGAGAGCTTCATAATATATTTCCTCTTCAACTGGTTTCCCCATGGGCGTTTTTCCAGGGTCATGTTGACCAAAAATCCTAGTATAATTCTTGTGGTTTGCATATTTTACTTTCAGCATTAAAGTGTAAAAGATCAGAGTGTTTCATGTTTTAATAACTGTTGTAAAGAATATTTGGGACAGCAAAATTTATGCCTAAACTAACCCTGACAGCAGCATTAAATGAGCCTGAAACCAAAGCTCTAATGGCAGCCTTAAATCAGTGAGAGAACAGTTCTGTTGTGACAGTAAAACAGTCCCAAAATTTCAGACCTGTAGCTGCCTTAAAAGAGCCTCTAAAATTCTTCAATGAGGGCATGGAATTATAAGGCTAACAAATTATCGTGCTATCATTGATTCTAATGTGTTCGCCCAGCTATCACAAACTGGTCACTTGTATTTGGGTGATAATCCAAACTTCCAAACTCCTTTGTTGCCTTTCCCATTTGAATTAAAACCTCATCCTAATATTCATGAATTAACATTGTTGGTCCTCCACCATCCACGAAAAATGATAACCCCACTTGGAATTTGAATCCCCCTCATCCCCCCATACTGTTAGCTTTTGAGCTCGGGAGGTACTCCGCATGTTTTGTCTTGTATGCGGATGTTACCTTAATGTTTACACTACCAGGCACTTAACTTTGTAATAGTTTTATAAAGTTGTTTTAAGTGGTCCTTTTATTAAAGTGACTTTTTAATAAAGTGTACCTTCTAATTTTAAAGTGACTTTATTTTCATAAAGCACTTATGTAATAAAGTGAAATCACTTTAATATTTCAAGTGATTCATTTTGGAGGGAATGGAACATGACCCTTGATCTTGAAAAAGACAATCTCTAATCTTGGTCTTTGGATTTAGGGTTGGGGAAGGTGAAAAGACACTTTGGAGGGAAAATGTCATTTTCAGATCTATAAAAGAATGCATTGGGTAGTGTGCAAGACATGTTGAGAATACATTGAGAGGAGATTGAGAGAGATTTTCTAAGTAAGCTTGAGAGAGGAAAGTGAGTAGCGAAGAGGGCATGTGTTCCAAGGAGCTGGGGCAAAAATCCCAAGGAAAAAAATTTATGTGTTTTTGGGCCGACTTATTTTTCTGTTGTGGAAGGACGTACTGTACGGATTCGTACAGTCCATATAGTCTGTACAATTATGTACAGTCTGTACAGTCGTACAAACTTGGCACGGAAATCGAGGCAGTTTTGGGCAGGATTTTCGAGGCAGATTTCAGAATCTTGTTTGTTGTTACTGGGCCATACGGAACAGTCCGTACAACTGCCAGTTGGCACGAAAATCAAGGTACGGAGCAGGTCGTACAGTAGTACAGATTTGGCACGAAAAACGAGGCAGAATTTGGTGGCACTGTTTTGGTGCTGTGAGGTATTTTCCTTGGCTGGAAATGTGTATTTGTTGTTGTTTTGTACTTTCCTGAAGCTGAATAATAATATCTCTCTCTCGTTGGGTTTGCCCACATTGGAGTTTTCCTTGGCATTTGCCTAAATTTCTGAGTTTTATGGGTTGTTGTCCACTGTGTTTATTTCCACTGCTATTTCGCTTAGCAATGTGTATTTCTGCTTATGGTAATTTTTGAATGTGGGTTTAAGGCATTTATAAAATTTACGAAGACAGTTATCTCTAGGTTTCTAAGTGTTTGACAGAATATTAGCTTGCTGATTTTTGTCATTAAAAATTTACATGGTATCAAAGCTTTGTCTCTGAGTGACAGTGGACAGTGTGATTTTTGGGAAAAATGGTGTGATTGTTTTCCTTGAGTTGTGACAGGGAATATGGCTGTAAGCATTAGATATAAGGATTGGTTGGATGGCATTTCCAACTACTTGCAGTGGAAGGTCTGATTGTCAGCCATTCTCAAGGAGAACAAAATTTATAACTATGTTAACTCTGTTGTGGCACCTCCCGCAGCAGATCCTATTGCTTTGGACTTGCATGAGGTCAAGGAAATCAAAGCTCAGAGGATTATTCTGGATGGGGTGAAGGATCACCTTATCCCACACTTGGCTGAGAAAAAGACTGCCAAGGAGATGTGGGATGCACTTAAAAACTTGTTTAAGGCGAAGAACGAGAACCGAAAGATGGCCTTGAAGGCCAAGTTGCATGATACCAAGATGGGGAAGGAGGAGAGTGTCTCTTCTTATCTTACTCGGGTGGCTCAAATAAAAGATGAGCTGGCAATTGTTGGAGAGGTCATTACGGATTCTGAGTTGGTGAGGATAGCCTTAAATGGCTTCACCAAAGAATGCGAAGTCTTCGTGAAGTGTGTGGTGGGACGTGAGCATCTACCAGATTGTAGCAGACTGTGGGATGATTTCACTCAGGAGGAGATCCGAGAAAGATCTCAAAGCAGTGAACAGAAGACAGACAGAGTTGATGAGAATGTTGCTCTTATTGCTAAGAGCAAGAAGAAAGGAAGTTCCGGAAGGGACTTGAGTAAAGTCAGATATTATTGTTGTAACCAGTTGGGGCACCTTGCCTCTCATTGTCTTGAGAGGAAGAAGAAGAAGGAACCAAAGGGGCCTGAGACAGCTGCTACAGCAGCCATGGAGGACTTTGCTTCAAAGTACAAAAAGGAATTTTCTTTGGTTACCCTAGTTTCCAGTGTTGACAGCGGAGGATTTGGAGGTGATATCAGATGGATTGTGGATAGCAGAGCCTCTAGCCACATGACGGGAATCTGGTGAGTATTCCTAGATTTCACATAGATTGGTCCTAGCCGACAAGTGGTAAATGAAGGTGGTATGGCGAAAGTTGTACGTGGAGTTGGGAATGTTAGATTCCAACTCGAGTTTGGGGGACTCTTGGAGCTTGATGGAGTTCTCTTTGTTACAAGGTTGAGGGTTAACTTGCTCTCAGTCTCAGCCTTGGAGGATGTAGGATATTGCATATTGTTCAAGAGAGAACATGTCTTTATCTACAGGCAGGGAGTGGACCCGATAGAGCTGCAGTTGATCGGTAACCGAGTGGATAGATTGTATATGTTGAGAGGACAACCTTCGATGTATGATTCAGTGTCGGATGAGGAGCATGAGGAGGCTTCTGAGACTGCGGTGGCGCCAAGGATTCAGTCTTGCATTCCGAGAGAAGAGAGCGAGTCTCTTTTGAGCACTGGCAGAAGGCTTAGCCAGGTTGATCGAACCAATGCTCAAGATGAAGTGAGCTCAGGGTTCCAAGATGTTGCCAAGAGAAGATCTTCTAGTTCGAGTTTTGTGCAGGTGTTGAGGATGGCTTCAGGTTCAAAGGGAGCTCCTACAAAACACAGTGTGATGGAACCAAATGATAGTGGTGGCAGTGAGTACTTCCCTCGCTAAGAGGGAGTGTTAGCTTTTTAGCTCAGGAGGTACTCTGCATGTTTTGTCTTGTATGTGGATGTTACCTTAATGTTTACACTACCAGGCACTTAACTTTGTAATAGTTTTTATAAAGTTGTTTTAAGTGGTTATTTTATTAAAGTG
>CBVK0103691357.1:0-14055 GCA_900067695.1 Picea abies
TACTTGATGTTGAGGTGGAATTGCTGCAAGTATGTGGACCACTTTTGATGGCGATCATTCAACAATTTTCCTTGTGTCGGCATGAACTGTAGTGGCTTATGATGAGTGTGGATGAATGTCTCCTTCCCAAGAATGTAATGTCTCCACTGGCGGCAGGCTTTCACAATGGAATACATTTATTTGTCATAAGTAGGTTACTTACAGACATCATCTGATAGTGTCTCACTATGATAGGCCAAAAGGTGGCCGTGCTGAGTGAGAACGGTGCCCAACGCATAGTCTAAAGCATCTGTCTTGATCTAAAAGGACTGTTGCAGGTCTGGTAGTGAAAGTATTGGGGATGAACACAAACACTGCTTCAAATCATCGAGCGCTTATTGTTGGGACTGGCCTCATGCAAATTTATCCTTACCACCACCCCTAGTTATCTGGCTAAAGGCCCATGTAATATGGGATAATCCCAACATGAACCTACGGTAGAAATTGGCAAGGCCTAAGAAGCTCCAAAGCTCAGTGAGTGCAGTTGGGGTTGGCCAGTCACGAATGAATTGGATCTTGGCTGGATCCACATGTATGCCATGCTGATCAATTATGTAGCCCAGGTAATGGACCCTGTCCATGCCAAAGGATCATTTTTCCAAGTTGGCATATAGCTTGTGCTATCGCAGGGTGTGCAAAACCTATTGAATATGCTACAAATGTTCGGCCCAAGTCTTGTTGTAAATGAGAATGTCATCCAGGTACAACACTACAAAAGTATTGGTGAATGGTCACAGGATATCGTCCATCAGCCCGATGAAAGTGGTTGGAGCATTTGTCAAACCAAAGGGCATGAACAACCATTCAAAAAGGCCTTCCTTTGACTTGAAGGCGGTTTTCCATACATCTGTATATTCTATCGGGACCTAGTGGTAGCTAGACTTTAGATCAATCTTACTGAAGTATTTGGCCCCCGTGAGTTGATCAAGGAGGTCGTTGATTCGAGGAATCGGGTACCAGTTTTTGACTATGATTTTATTTAGAGCTCGGTAATCAATGCAGAGTCATCAGGTTCCATCTTTCTTATGTACCAGCATGATTGGGCTTCTGCAAGGTGATGAGACAGGATGGATGTGCCCCTTGTGGAGCAGTTCTTGGATCTGTCACTTGATGTCCTCATTCTCTAACAGAGAGCGGCGATAGATTGGCCCATTGGGCAATGGTGCACCGGGTTTCAGATCGATGGGGTGCTTGACCTAGTAGTGCAAAGGTACCCTGGTAGGTGAGGAGAAGATATCTGAGTATTCTTCCATGACCCTATCTATTTGCTTATGTTGTGGAGAGAGTTCAGCTGCAGAGACCCTGGATGTGGTTATGATATTTCACATATTCTGAGAGCGAATCCCGAATTAGTCAAACTTCCCCATCTGAGAGATGACCTTCTTGCATTTCTTAGTAGAGATCAAGGAAATAACACTAGGTGGGACTACCTCAGGTATCCTGTACAATTTCCTCTTCAAAGTAATAATAAAACTACGAGGCCTAAATTCATATACAACATGATGTTTCCATAAATAAGGTTGGCCCAAAATAACATCACAAACTTTGAGAGGAGCTACATCACACAATACCTCATCTGAAGGGCTTTATGTTGTACAATAGTCGTCACTATTGGCTGACGAGGAGAGCGCTTCCTTGGCGAAGCCATCCAATGGTGTAGGGTTGTGGGTGCGGTGTTGTCGGCAGGGCCAATCGCTTGACGACCTCTACTGAGATGAGGTTCTTCTGGCTACCGCTATTTACGATGAAGTGGAACAGGGTGCCTTTTACCCACATCTATGAATGGAAGAGGCATTCTCCTTCTTCTGGCTCGTCTGGTTCACTAGACTAGAGCTTGGTGGTAGATATGGTGGCACTGGGTTCCTATATACCTTTATAGGAACCCAATCCTATAAAGGTATATGGCATTAACGACTCTGCTGCAAGATGTTTATTGATTGCCAATCCTATATACCCACTAGAGTAAACAGCATTAATGAATCTTCGCCGAAATGTTGCAAACCGGAAAATGAGTTATGAGAAAACTCATTGTAATACTTAACCCAGTGACTGGTTGAGTTATGAAAATCGGTAATAAGCACATGCAGTGTCCAGAAAAAGATAAGGATGTACTATTTTGATTGGTTGATAGGAAGATAAGGTCCAACTTGCTTTGATGGGTTAATAAAAAATAAGTATGTCGTAGAAAGAAGGAAAATGATTTTAACATCTAGACGGTTTTACATATTGATTTTTGTAGTTCAGTTTTTTTGTTTTGTTTAATTTGATGATGAGTTTTTTCAATTTTTTCATTGTCTTTTAGTTGAATAAGTTATTCAAAGAGTTAATTAGTAAAATACTTATATAACTAATTGAATAATATATATTAATATTATATATTTTAGATTATATATTATTTAATATAACATATTTTTAGATAAATGTATAATATGGGATATATAATATTAATTATACTTTTAAAAAGTGTTTGTTTAGTTTTGAAAGAAAAATGATAAAAATAAATGGAATAAGTTAATTTTATTAAAAAGATTAATAATAAAAATTGTTTTATTAGATAATTCAATGAGTTAAATGTCTGATTAATCTAGAACTATGATTAATTTTTTAAGTATTTAAGTTCAGACATTATTTTTATTAAAAAAATAAAAACATGTAAAGTGGCAAACATTATTTAACGTGATGATCTTTTGACCAAATTCAACTGTATTTTTTTTAAAATGTAAAGTGGAAAACATTAACCACCTGTTGATTTCTAATGTTAACTTTTAACAAAGTGAGTATGACTACATTTTCATAAAAAAAAATGCCACCTTAAACTGGATAGGGTTAATGTTTGTTATGTAAAATTGTTTAACACCCCGAAATGAAAACAAAAACATAACCTTTGAGTTAATGATAGAATAATATGTATCAGTTGTTATATCTATAACTCCACGTGTTTAATTACTTTAAATAATAGTATAAAATGTGACACAAATTGCATCATGTGTTTTGTTTCAATTCATAACTCCACGCGTTTAATTTCTTAAATAAAGCATGAGTAAATTTAATAATATAAAGTCTCATACAACCTGCACCATGTGCTTTGTGTAACCGTGAGAAACATGTACTCTGGTCGGGGCGATATTTCGATTTTGTTTCTCAAGGGAACAATATTATAAAACAATGTTATATTTTTTTTAAGATGTATTGGAACAAATGGAGCATATCTTTAAAATTAATTTTATGAAAACAATCATGTGTGTTGTGATTAATGTGTGTTGATGTGTGTTGTGATTAGGGTTTTTTTGTAGTTAAGTAATAAGTTTTTTCATTATTGTATACATGCAATATGTAAGGTAATATATTATATACAATTTGAGTAGGTTTAATGGTTAAAAACATGTGTTTCTTCCTGGGATATGTGTTTCTTTCTTGGAGGTCAGAGGTTCAAATCGAGAGGGGGATAGGGTATGTATACCTTGCTAGACTTTCGCAGCCAAATCCTAAATAAAGAAGCAAAGAATAAAATTAGTCCATCATGTAACCAAGTTGAGATTAAACATGATTGAACATACAACAATGGGGAGTGTAGTCCACCAACTAAAGCACATACATAATCGGAGATTCTAAGCAATCAATCATGGTCCAAAAATATCAAGAAGCTTATGTTCCATATTAGACATTAGCAAGCATAAGATAAATGAGAGTAAACATCATAACACTATAATAGTCCAAGATTTTACGTGGAGAATAGTCGCAAGACCAAATACAACTCTACAAGAGTATAAACACCCTAGCTAATAACAATGTATTCATTAACATAGGAAGATATCTTACAATGCCAAAAACATAATCCTTTGCATGAAGGCTATGATTTTTTTATTAGTTTAATTTGTAGTTCTTGGCCTTCTAGATTCCAGAATCTTCAACTACTCTAAATGACACTTGAGATTTTGCAGTGACAACATACTATAGTTTTATCTTATCCTTGTTGTTATGAACCAAATTCCCCAAATAGAAGAAATAACTTGATGCCTTGAAAATGGGATAAAGAGAATGAATAAGAAGCCTCTTCGAGGGGGAACCCTCCTTTAACAATATATTGAACATACAAGATGAAATCCCCTCTAAAATGGGGTCTCCTTGGTATATTGATTTGCAAATGGTAGGCCTATGGATTTTACACTTCACCAACAAAGATACTCTATGGAGTAAATTAAAAAAAGGTCTTTTCAGTTAAAAGAAGGAGGAGATCATGCCTCTTCAATTATTGTTTGTTAACTAGTTACAATGCTTAGTTCAAGAATCCAACAAACAAAATCTAGGCTAGTTGAATGCCAACCAATGGAAAACAAGTCTACATTGTTTTAGATTTGGTTCAGGGGATGCATATAAGGTCTTTGACAATGAAGGATAACCCTAAATTCACCTAGTAGGAAAAAAACATTGCTTAGAAGAGAGGGGAACAACCTCTAGGCAAAACAAAAAATGCCCAACAGTGCTAGAAACACCCAACAGTCTGCCAAGCTCAATTAAATCAATTTGGAAACCTCCTACAAAAGTGAAATGGGTCTAAGATGACATCAGTTGACCTTCAATATAAGAGTATAATGGAAGGAGGAGAATAAAGAGTTGTTGGAATTCATTAAATACTAATGGAAATTGGTTTCGAAGTGAATTAAGAGAATTAGAAGATGGAACTCTTCATCATAACCATGTGTTCAACCAACAATAACAATACACCATAAATGAGAGAAATAATCTCACCCAAAGCACTATATAAAAATTTAAAACACATAGAGCGAAATTGAGATGTTCCTGGAAACCCAACTAGGAAGACAACTAGGTTGATTGAGGAGTTTATTAAGTAGGGAATTGATCTGAACAAAAATTTGCACTCATCATGGGATCTCAATGTCTTCTTCTTATCTGATCATCAAGCAAACTACTTCCTTGAGCGCTCATATTTGTTAGTTCTCTTCTTCATTTCCTCCTCCCTGTTTCATTCAATCATATTCTTCATCACAACCTTCACTTTTAATGGGCTACCTTGGAAGGCCAATCATCACAATGGTTCATTTCAACTTCCAAGGGAATTTTGAACATTTTCTCGACTTTGACAAAAAATAATTAAATGCTTACAACAAAGTTTAGAAAGAGATTTTGATGAGGATCTAATTTGGATCACACCTCCCCATTTTGCAAGCTTTTGTTCCCCATAATCTTCAACTTTTTTCAATATTTATTTTCTCTACCTTCAACCATCCACCAACAAATCTCCAAGAAAGGGTGCCTCTGCTACAAGATGGAAGATAAGATTTTAATAGGGGCCACCTTTGGCATTAGCTTGCTACCCATATCATTTCTAGAGATGCAATGTTGTTGCAACATGTCATTCAACAACCAATACTCCTTGGACTACAAGTGCAAGAAGCTCCTCTTTCCTCTTGACCTCGAGTCTCCAAGATTTCTTCTTGGTTGTTTGATTCTTGGGACAGAGTTCGGGGTAAAGCCTTCAACATTTGGCCTCCCAATGTCTATTCAATCTATAGTACTAGCAATAATTTATACATGGGCTACTTGTACTTCTAGAGTGGGCCCAATAATTGTTAGCCTTAGGACCCATTTTATTGCAATAGAGACAAACTAAATATATTATCCCATACCTTTTTGGTTTGTGATGGTTATTTCCAATTCAATTTCTTGGTCCCCCAATAATTGGAGCATATCTAGATGGTAGAATCATATCTTTACTATTCTCTTTCAAGCCTCTACAAGCATATTTGAATGGCTTGTTGCACACTCCTTTTATAACTTCCTTTTCCTCAATGGAAATGGTTTATTTTCTAGTTCCTCTGCCCTTGGAAAAGGTGGTTTGAGCTGAGGTTATGCAACCTTCTTTTCCACTAAATCCTAGGAATTCATGCTTAGGCCTCTGTTGAGCTACAATGGGGTTCAAAATCCCTTGGCATTCCTTACCTAGCCATTTTCCATCATATCCCATTTGCCTCATGATCTTGGAATTGATGCCTCTAATGTGTTTTTCAAAGTCATCGAAGGTTTCTTGAGGAAAAATATTGAAAGGTTAGTTTACCATGATTGACTCCATCATGGTGTTGGATTTTGTAGTGGAAATAGAAGGGCTTGCTTGGTATTTTGGATAGGTTCTTGTAGCTTCTTCAAGGCCTCTTCCTTTGCTACCAAATATTGGTTTAGTTGAGAAATCACTTCAGTGGACCTCTCCTCTTTCTAATTATCCAGCTAAGTGAATTTCTCCCCTAATTGCAATATCTACAATATACTTCGATCCAATTATGCCCTCATGGTGGTGAAGGAGTCCTAACATTTGGAAAATTCTTTTACTAGCTCATCTACTTTATGTCTCCAAAAACAATTTTGCTATTGTATCTACCTATTGAAGTCTCTCAGCTCTTCCATCTTCTCCCTCTAAAAATATTTTCCCATAGAAGTTGCTTCAAAGTCTCTAACGAACCTACTCTGATACATTACTATGCATAAATGGTATGTCTATTTTCTATCCATTTCACCAACACGAATACTCTATGGAATAAAATTAAATGAGGTCCCTACAATTAAAAATAAGATGAGATCGTGCCTCTTCAATTGTTTTGTGTTAATTGGTTACAATGCTTTGTTTGAAAATCCAACAAACAAAATATGGGCTAGTTGAATGCCAACCATTGGAAAGAAAGTCTACTCTATTTCATATTTGGTTTAGGGAATGCATACAAGCTCTTATAAATCCAAATCTAACCCCAAATTCACCTAGTAGAAAAAAACCACTACTCATAGAAGAGGGGAATGACCCAAGAAAAAAATAAAAATGCCTCGTAATGCTAAAAACACCCAATAGTCCACCAGACTCAATTAAAGTAATTTGAAAACTTCCTACAAAAGTGAAAGGACATTGAGATGAAATCCATTGATCTTCAATCTCTGATTATATTGGACATGGGAGAATAGAGAGTTGTTGGCATTCATTAAATACTAATGGAAATTTGTTTCTAGGTGATTTGAGATAATTACAAGATGGAAATCTTCATATTAAGCATTTGTGCAACTAGTAATAACAATACACCATAAATAAAAACAGTAATATCACCTAGATCACTCTACAAAACATTAAAACACACATAGAGAAACAAAAATTTTCTTGGAAACCCAAATGGGAAGAAAAATAGGTTGATCAAGGATTTTATTAAGTAGAAATTTGATTACAAAAGGGTGAGCTATACACATATTTAGTGTATTGTTACTCACTGGTAGAAAATTTGTAAATGGCCATGGATCAACAACAATCTTCACTCATTGTAAGACAAACTCATTATCTTATTCTCCTCCAATCATCAAGCATGTTGCTTCCTTGAGTTCTCATCTCTACTACTACCCTTCTTCATTTCCTCCTCCCTATTCCATTCAATTCTCTTCTTCATCAAATATTTCATTTTTAATGGGATGCCTTGAAAGGCCAACCATCACAATGGTTTGTTTCAGCTTCCAAGGAGTTTTTTAACATTTTATAAAATGTCAAAAAATATTAAATCCTTACAAAAAAGTTACAAATATATTTTGACGAGGATCCAATTCTAATCACACACACACACACACACACACACATACACACACATATGAGACAAAGTGTACAATTTCAATTAAAGGATATAGTTGACCATTAAAGGGACACAGTAATAAAACATTATAAATATAATAACTCAATATCTAGGCCTTACCATGCCCCTCCCCTTCAAACAAGTCCTTCCCTCAACACTTGATTAGTTGTGGATGTTTTTGCATGAAGAAATCATTTTCCTATGTTGCCTATGCTACGGGTAGGTTCTTGATCCAAATCAGACCTGAAAAAGAACAATTGGATATAGCATAGGATCTATGATGATAAAAAATGGAAATCTTTTTTGAGGCTATGGACAATGAAGGAGACAGACTAGTTGGCATGAAGTTCCCTATGCCATCATGATCAATTTCCACACCTACATTCAATTAAAAACATAAGGCAAGCACAATATGTAAAGTTGAGTTAGAGGATTATTGTAAAATAGAAAAAAAAATGGTGTATTAAAAAATAAGAATTTTATGAGACGTATTCCCCATTGTGCAAAAGGAAAAAAAAAAAGAGAGGAGGAGAAATGAGTTTGGGGAAGCTAAAGGGTTGTGGATGCTTAACCTTCCAACTAACCCTTCAGTTGAGCCTACCTCTTATATCCTCATTTTTTGAGAAGGAGAAGGGTTTCTTTGGGTGAGAAGGAAGATGAATACTGCCCAAATTTTGTTTAGGAGCATAGAGTTGAACCAAAGAGCTTGTAACTTGCCCATTGATGCACAATAAAGAGCCTAGATGAACCCAATTGAATGTTGGTTTTCCCATTTGGGTTTCCAAGGTAAATCATGTATAATGAGTATTGTTTTCTTCTATGTGTTGAGTATTTTATTGTATTAACTCGCATTTGTGGTTTATTGAAGTTATTGGTCATATTTTAATGGTTTCTATGTAGATTGTTAATCTTTGTTCAGTATTTAATGATCTCTTTGCTGAGCATTTATGATGTGTGGAAGGTTTTTATTTATAACACAATGGTTTAATGGTAGATACCTATCTCAACATCTCTTGATCCTCCACCGTTGAGTGATTTCTAGCTGTGATTTTTAAAGGAGATGGAGGTTTCTTAAGTAATCTCTTTTTTCTGATTTCCAAGTTCAAAAAACGGTACGAGGAAAGAGAATACTCCAAGATTAGAAAACTAATCTCCTAGTCCCGATTAGTTGATGACTTGTAAAAGAAAAAACTTGACTCAAGAGTTTAAATGTTGTAATAGGCTATCCATGTGGAAACAAGAAATTAAAGATCTTATGGTTCTTTTTACCCCTTTAAGTGCCTATTTTAGCTAGTTATCTTTGCAAGAAAGAATCCCAAGCCTTCTTTTTGTGGTTTTTACAAAGTGCATAAAGTAAATATAAACTACTGAAAAATAAACAAATAAATAGTTTCATTATTGCATCGATCCGTGCGGGTTTGGACTCAACAGTCACGTGGATTTTTCAGGAAAAAAGTCACGTGATTATGCACAATCAGCTCATTTGTTCTACCTGAACTCATGCACACGCAGAGAAATGGTGGGCCGACAATTTTAAAATGAATTCAACCAACACAGGGCTAAATTTAAGTGTCTGAAGGGTAGGCTAGGTTGTTTTTGGATCGTGCAAACATAAATGAGTGAGAAAGAAAGCTCTCATAGCCTAATTGGGGAGGATTTTGATCTAGCTCCCCAGTATGGTCGCTAATCCGTTGGGTTATTTTTTCCACTTGGGTGAGAAAAAAGAGGTTCCTTAACAATCTAGTTAGGCTAGAAAGACAACACAACAGTTTGTTAGTTGGTTAGTGGCTCAACTAAGTAGAAAAAAAGAAGTAAACAACAAAGAAATAAAAATAAACTAAGCATGTAACAACTAAAATTGATGCAAGAAAGAGACACAAGGAATACCTACCAAATGAGACTGATCTTCGAATTGATAACACCTTGGAGAAATGTGGGAACTTATGGGTCCCCTCTTCCTCCTTGGGAAGGCTCTTGAGTCCCTAAATACAAACCTTTCTCTCTTCTAGCAATGGTTGAAGATGAAAATACAATGGTGAAGAATTGATAGTTGAACTTCTCAAGAGGAGAGGGGTGCAACACTTGCTATGAATGCTCAAATATTTATAGGAGAAATATGGATTCTCAAAGACAAATTGAACATCATAACAATACTCAAGTTGATGATTCTTCTTTGAATACAATGGCCCTTTATTTATAGGAGGATGTAAACCTTTTTACAAACTAGTTTCCAATGTGAATGGGAGGCCTTTGGAGGTACCTCCCATCCCTTTCAGTGATCACAAGGAAAAATTTGGGGGTGATTTTGGGTATGGGGGAAATCCACTCCATCACAGAAGTAGTTGAGGCCTGATCGAAATCATCAATGCGTTGTTTCCACATCCATGCATGTTTTCCCACGGTTAGTCACACAGGTCACACATTGTGCGCATTTTACATTGTGTTATCCCACGCAGATGTGTGCACCCTGATTGTGCTTAATACGCAGGGAACTTAAGAACCTCTTTTGTATATTTTTGTTCTTATTTTCCAAACTGAGTGTAATCCTTCCATAATTATTGGGAGTATGTTGTGCTTGTGCTGACTGTTTCTTCATCCATTGTCTGTGTTTGTGGTGAGGGATTTTTTGATGATAACACCTTGGATTTAATGGAATTGGTGATTCATTCTACCTTATTTGAATTGCAATCTAGAGTGAGCATACTATTATTTAACCCTATAATAGAATGATGATATACTAGTTGTAAATTCATGTTGAGAAACTATGATGTTGGATCCAATCTGTAATTCTCAAGAAATATATTTCCTAGCTAGTTTGCACTGGAACCTAAATAAGAGGTGAGATATCCTGAGGGACTGCATTGCAAAGAAGGGGATACACCACTCTAGGTTGTGCTAGATGAATAGGAAAGATAACTGGTGATTTGGGATGACTATAAGAGTGAGAAAAACATAAGATTTTGGTTATTGGGTTGAGTGAGGGAACTATGTCCATCCACAGGATCTCATTTGTCCTTGTGGATTCGTAGCACTAGCTTAGGGGTGGCCTACTGCAAACAAAACTAGTGCAATGGATCTTATGGTTAAGAGGAAATTCCCTCGTATGTAGGTAGATGGTGATTGTTTTTTATAAAAATAAGTGTTATGTATTTTGTGATATAATTGTGTTATTTTTTTGTATTTATATGCTTAATTTGTTGTTATATTTCATTAATGGTTTGCATTTACATTTTTGTATGTTATTAGAAGTAATGCATAAGTTTAAATGTTATTTATTTTTATATATGTATCATATGACATGGGATACTTTAATTATGGTATCAGAGTTGGTTATTAATGGTGAAAATAAGGGAAATTGGAGAAATTTTCCAGTGCCCCACCATCCCAATGGGCATAGGGGTAGTCGAGTACATTAAAACATTAATGGTTTATATATGGATAAGGTAGATACTTTACACTCCTTTTGGATAATCTTGATGTATTTCTTGTTTTAGAAACTTGGGAATGTGAAGGTAGGAAATACCTAGCATACTTGAGCTTTGTAAGCACTCTATGTGGAATCCCAAGGATAATATCAGAGGAAGGACATTTAGAGGGGTTTCTTATTATATATGTAAATGCTTTGAAAATAGTATATCTCCCATTACAACTAATAGTAATAGACAATTCCTATGATTAGAAATGAATAGAGGAAGCAAAAATATTTTCATCATTGCTTGCTACTCTACTCCTCTTAAGCTTCCAATATATAAAAGGTAAAATATCTCTCATAATGGCCCTTACATAAAACTATAAAAGGATATATTTCATAATTTTTATAAGTGAGAGAGGTAGCTTTAATTAGTGATTCTAATGCTAGGATAGGTTGCATGCAAAAAAATATACATTTATACAGGGAAAATATCCCATGTGGAACTAAAGAGAAAACAATTTACAAATAGGGAATTTTAGGATTGGAACTAAACTTGTAGAATCCCCTCATATGCCCATTTTATTTTCACTCATTAGACTGGTTATAGTAACTAGAAAAAAAATATAGCATTTGAAAATCTTATTGGTTGTGGAGCATGATTATCTTCCTGATTCAGAGGTCTTTGTTTTCAGTCATGTTTATACCCCATGGAGACTTTACATCCTGGAAGACTATACACCCCTCCAAGGGGGATATCCCCCGACTGGGGGGTCTGGGGGCAAGTGGGCCCCCGACGGGGGTTCGGGGGACAACATTCCCCGATGGGGGATCGGGAGCAAAGCCCCTGAAGGAAAAATTTCCTTGTAAATGTATATTGTAATTTCATAGTAAATATGGACAATTCATTATAAGGTCATAGATTTGACAGTAGAAATTATGTTAGTATTTTTTTCCCTTGAAGGAAACCCTCTTTTATGAGGGAAATGTATTACAACTATGTATTATTGCGAATATTATATTGTGAGTGAGAAGACTGTGAGAGAAAGAAGAGGAAGTTACAATGGGTGTGTTGTAGGTTGTGTCCCTTCATTTGCTAGATAATAATAAATGAAGTACCTAGAAATTTCTCTGGTGGATGTAGCCCACACTGGGTGAACCACGTATATCTCTGTCTCTATTGTATTATGTATCTTCTGTGTTTTATTTCTGCATTTGTTTTATTTTATTGCTCCATGATCCTATTTTTCTAACAACTAGTATCAAAGAGAAAGGTAACTCATAGGAAAAGAGGGTTCCTGGTTCGAGTGGGAGCAATAGCAAAAGATGAAAAGTTTAGGGTTGAGAAATTTAATAGCCAAAACTACCAGTTATAGAAGATGTGGATAAAAGATTATTTATATCAAAAGGATCTATTCCGACCATTGGGTGGAATAACAATGAAGTCGACAACCATGAAGGACAAAGAATGGGAGGTTCTTGACAGAAAGGAACTAGGAATGATACAGATGAGCCTGACAATGTCAGTGGATTTCAATATTTCAAAAGAAAATAAAATGAAGGATATGATGGATGCATTGGATAAACTATATGAAAAACCCTTAGCGTTCAATAAGGTATTTCTAACAAAGAGATTATTTAATATTAAGATGTTAGAAGGTGGGTCTATTGCAGATCATTTATATGAATTTAATACAGTTACTAATAAACAAAGTTATGTAAAAGTGGACTTTGATGATGAGGTCAGGGCTCTTCTAATCTTGTTCTCATTACCAAAAAGTTGGAATGGCTTGGTCATGGGTGTAAGTAACTCTGTCTCTAGTTCAAACACTTTAAAACTTGATGATGTTGTTGGTGTTATCCTTAGCGAGGAAATGCGACAGAAAAGCACAGGTGAGACATCAGGTAATGTGTTAAACATGGATAATAGGGGAAGACAAAAGGATAGAGGAAAGGTATCAAGGAATCACGAGAATTCTAGGAAGTTCATATACAAATCTATATTGAGAAAGATAGAGTGCTAGACTTGTGGGAAGAAAGGAACCTGAAGAAAGACTGTAGAGCTCCAAAGAAACAAAGAGATGGACATCAGGAAAAAAAATCAGGAAGCAAATGTAACATGTGATGTGTTACAAGATGCTTTGATTCTTTCTATAGATAATATTTCTAAGTCTTGGGTAATAGATTCAGGGGCTTCATTTCATGCCACACCCCATAGGAAATTTTTTCTAGATTATGTTCAAGGTGATTTTGGATAGGTTCATTTGGGTGATGATGCACCATGCAAAATTGTTGGAATGAGAAAGGTAAAAATAAAGAAAAGGAATGGAAACCAATGGTTGTTGAAAGAGGTAAGACATGCTCCAGATCTAAGGAAAAATCTAATTTCAATAGAGAAGTTGGCAAGTGAAGGTTGTATATCCATATTTACAGATAAGATGTGGAAGGTCACCAAAGGATCACTAGTGATAGCAAAAAGAGAGAAGGTAGGCACATTATATTTATGTATTGGTAATACTGACTCTTCTATCTCTTTAGATTCTATAGGATTGGATAAAGCACTGTGGCATCATAGACTTGGACACATGAGTGAGAAGGGGATGCAGATACTTCACAAAATAATTTTGTTTCCAGATCTTAAACAAATTTATTTGGATTTCTGTGAGCATTGTTTTTATGGAAAAAAGAAGAGAGTTAGATTTGTCAGAGTCGGAAAATAAAAGAATAGTGAAAGGTTAGAGCTTGTGCATACAGATGTATGAGGACTAGCTTAGGTATCATGTCTTGGTGGATCTCATTATTATGTTACTTTTATTGATGATGCAACTAGAAAAACTTGGGTTTATTGCCAACTAGAAAAACTTGGGTTTATTGCATTCAACAAAAATATGATGTTTTTGATACTTTTAAGAAATGGAAAGCTTTAGATGAGAATGAGATAGGAAAAATTGAAGTGTCTCAGATCAGACAATGGAGGTGAATATTGTAGCAAGG
>CBVK0103691427.1:5545-32524 GCA_900067695.1 Picea abies
TTGCTGTGAACTTGAGGGATTGTTTGTGTTCCTTTTCTGGCATACTTGCATTTATGCGATTGTTGTTGCCATATGAATCTTGAGTAGACTTGGCTGTATCATTTATTTCAGATTGAACATAGTGTAGCGAGGTCTCTACACTTGCTAATTCAAAGAATGGGAAGCTAGGACCTCCAGCGATTAGTGTGTTTGGAGAACCCGTGTTTAAAGTTTTCTACACAGTTTCTTCGAAACAAATACTTCTAATATCTGAAAATCTGCTGTCCGAAATTAGTGTGTTGATTCACTGTGCAGATATGTGCCTTCAGTAACTATTCTGTGAACATTCTCTCCCTCCCAAATAACAATGGTGAGACACAATAAAAGGAAGAAAGAAAATTACTACGTTGAATCTTGATTTGGTTCCATTTTTTTCCACTCATTTCTTTTGTTAACCTGTTAGGCTTTAAATGTTTTGACTGTTGTATGGACTATGGAGTCTGGACATACGTACTTTTGGTGTTTTCTCTTTGTAACTCATAATAAATACAGAATTTTGTGTTAAATTCGATAACCTGTTTATAACTAACATCTCTTACATGTCTGTTCTCAAGTTTGTTGCACTTCATTTTGTTCAAAACTTTGTTATATTTATGTTATTTAGCTTGGTCCTCAATTTAATTCTTTTAAATTTATCATGCAGGCATGATCCTTATGCTGCAGCTACATCATTGGGCGGCCTTTCACAAGTGCCACCACGATTGATGGGAGATTCTCTTTTAGAAAGGATGCCAACTAGGCTAGATGATGTTCATAGTCTCTCATCTTATAGAGCTCCAGCAAGCACTGGTTTTAACCTGGGGTCTGGCTTACCAGAAGCAAGTGTTACAGAAAGGCGGCCACCAATAAAGTTTGATCCCTTCACTGGTCAACCTTTCAAGTTTGATCCTTTCACTGGAGAGCCTATCCAGCAGCTGGGGCCAGTATCTGTGCCATCTTCCCATTTTACTGGGAAGTATTACTGAAAATAGCAATGTTAATGGATTAGATTTATGTTTTGTTATATTAAGTGCCAATCGAATTGGCTCTTCAAGTCACTGCATCCCTTCTCGTGGAATCACTAATACGTGTCCTTTCTTTTTCTATTTTGTGTAATATTATACTGCACGAGTTTGGGTTGTTGTCTCAGAAGATGTTTTTCTTGCCTAATCGCTGTTTTTGAAGAATGACAAAGTTTAGTCTCTCTTTATAATTTTGTACTAAAGGGGCATGTGGACTGTCATTTAACGTTGAGATGGTGCGGTGGTTTCTTTTTCTGGCATCTTATTATATGGTAGTGAGTAACCCCTCCTGTTCTAATATTTGCTGAATCATGTTCCTCTAATCAGCATGTGCAAGGTGAGTAACCTTTCCTTCTTTTCTGTTAAAATGCTTGGGTCTTTTTATCGAAGCATCAAAGGCTAATCCAACTTTAGTTGCCCATTCTAATTCTATACTGTGGCAAGTCTGATTTGAAGGAATTGCTTAATAAAATTTTAGTATAAAGGTCAAACTATTCTATACAATACGTCAAGCAAAGTACAATTCGATATAACTAATAATTTCAGTTCTTTTTGCATATATTGAGATGTGTTATTGCGGGAATAGTACCTAATTGTGGGTTGTCAACAATATTTCCTTCTTAGTTGTGGCGTTCATAGTCTCTATTGGAGTCATGTGATCCTAATGTGAATGATGACCATCTTTCCTATGGTATATCTTGAGTAAGAGGTGCCCATTGTATTTTCCTTTTGTGTCATGACTTGTCCCCATATGGGATGCTAGGATTGGAGGCCATCATAATCTATGAAGTGTTCGTAGTATATGGGATGCTAGGATTGGAGACCATCATAATCTATGAAGTGTTTGTAGCATATGGGATGCTAGGAGTGGAGGCTTCCTCTTGGGAGTTTTTGATGTGAGACCTCTTTTTGTTTTCAAATTCCACCTCCTTGGAATCTTGCCACTTTTATTAAAGGATGGTGCTTTGGATGAGAGGTTGTGAATTGACCATACTAAAAGCATGATTTACATTTGAAGGCTACTTTGCAGTTTAAATTTTGTTTCAAAACTGCGATGTGGGAAGTCCACTTCTACACCACTGTTTGATGGGTCATTAGTGATTTAGATGCCCAAATCTGTTGAGGTAGTTTTGGAACTTTGAGCTACATCAAGGCTGAAGTTTAAGTGTGGAGGGTTTGAAGAAAGGGGACCATGGATCTATGCATAGGCCTGCATGACTTGTAAATTGTGGCCTGGAGTTGACAATGCACTGTGTATCCTCCATATATTAGAAACTTATGAGCACACACAAATGTATGAAGATTGAGCTCAAGAATCAATAGGTGAGCTTTGTAAAATATTGCTTGATCCACTAATCCTTTACCTAGAAAGATTGTTGAAGATGATGCCATGTTTGTTATGATGAATTGCTTGTTTGTCGAGAGTGATCCCTACAGTTTGAAGGGGACAGATAGTGTTTAAAGAATTTTGTCGAGCACGTTGAGAGAGCACCGCATTGCATTGGATCATGAGTAGTTCAAATCCCTAATTGGAAGGAAAAAAATCTTGGATTTATGCATGCAACATTCATCTTCATTCCTACGATATGCACATAGTCTTCAAGCTTGCCACAATTGCTCATACCCTAGCAATGAGATTTGTATAGGTGAAGGAAAATGATGTCATTGTAGATAGGTCAAAACTATGGGAGGAAGTGCAATGCATTCCTCAAACTCTATCCTTTTTGTTGGTCCACCCTTTGCAATATTGATTTGTATACGAGGGTGTTTTTTAATGGTATCATAGCTTGTTATAAGGATTTGGAAGAGTTATTTTTGTACATGAGAGAAATAATGAACATAAATAATCATCATGGACATTGGTGTGAGAAAAAATTACAGAAAGCAAGAAGAATAAAAGTAATTGTCGAAAAAAGGCATGCATGGATTTGTAGAATGTAGGAGAATGATTAACCTGACAACCTTGAGACATTTAGCAAACCATGAGAATCAGGGGAGCAATATGATCCATGGTAGTTGATTGGGGTTGAAAACACTTGTTATGTGTAGAGAATTAATTATGGTTTAATGATTTATGATTTTGAATGTGCTAATTTACAAAGTTAAATGTGACTATACATTGTTAGATGTGTTGATTTTTCAATAAGCTAGGCTTAAGCATGAGTTTCATTCCATTTTAGCATTTTACTTAAACCATAGACAATTTGTTGCAACAACCAAGATCACAAGAAGAAACACCATGCACAAGTACACAAGAAGTATCCTGGGAAACTCTTCTCAACAAGGGAAGAAAACCCAACCAATCCTTTGCTATATTCTTCAAGAGAAAGACCTTCACCACCAATAAAAACTAGCACACAAAAGGGTGCTCACAAACCCTAGAAGACTAGCGCACAAGAGAGGTGTGCACTTTTCCCAAGTAGATGTACTTGCTGAAATTTCCAAACTCACACAGATATGATTCCTCAATGAGGAATTTACCTTTATTTATATTAGACTTGACCTATCAACAAAAGTGTCTATTGGCACAACAAGGCCGACCTCACTATCTCATAATATATAATTAATATTAGCCATATTAATTACTTTTATATTAATTATCAATCACATTAAGGTGGGGCTGACCTGTACCCTTTACATTACAATTAAGGTTACAGGCAGGTCCGACTCTTGAACAATATAGCAAGGGATCTTATACACCCACTAGTGCTTGGCGACTAGGGGCACATCCATAGGGATGTCCATATCTCTGACTCACTACATTACACAGAAGGACCACTTCTTCACTAGTGCTCAGCCATTAGGATCACTTTCACCTATGCTTGTCCATAGACACGTCCACTCAACAGATCTTTTTTTCCGTTGCATTACACAGGAGAGTCATCTGGGGTTTCTCATCAACTCTCTGCTCAGAGGAGACTAATACATCATCTTCATTTCTGTCTCATGACGATGCACCCGACACTTTGGTATTTCACATGGTCGCCTTGTGCTCAGCCACAAACACATCCAACTCTGCAGATCTCCTTTCTCATTGCGTTACACAGGAGAATCATCTGGAGTTCTCAACTCTCTGTAAGGAGGAGGCCATCTCTACGTTCCAACTCTGTCTCAGATAGGAACCACACACCCCTCTCAGGGGCTCTCTCTCAGGTTTGTCTCCTGGAGAATGTCTCACATAGCTGCAATCATCAACACTCCCGCTCAACTAGGGAGGCATTCTTCATCATGTCACGTCTCACACGAATGTATTTTTTAACTTTGTCTTGGTTGTAGTTATCAACACTCCCTCTCAACTAGGGAGGTATCATTCACCAAGCTAATTTGGTGATTATGTCTACAATCTGCTCATGTGTAGGAAGGTACTGCAAGTGTACTATTTTCCTATCCATCGTGTCTTTCATATAATGATATTTTATGTCAAAGTGTTTCGATCCAAGATGAAACACTGGGTTCTCAAGGAGCTTTACACAACGCTGGTTATCATCATAGAATCCATCTCATGATCAAGTAACTGTCAAAGGCTTGTGAAGCCATATTGCTTCACGCACTCAATGATACATACTTTGCTTTTGTGGTATTTCAAGGCCACAAGGATTTTGTTTCCTGCTGCACCAAGAAACCATGACAACCTTTATGGTAAGACAACTAGATGTTTTTTTTCGGTCCACTATTCTCTTTGCTCAATCTTTATCGACATATCCTGCAAACTCAAGTTCACATTGGAGGCATATCTCAGGCCATATACAATTGTGCCTCATATATATCTCAATACATGTTTTGTTGTTGTCCAGCGAGTCTGTCTCGGTTGACTCATGGAATGACCAAGTACATTCACTGCATAACATGAATCAAGTATGGTGTTAACCAGATACATCAGTGATCCAATCAGTTGTGGATTGGTCTCGTCTGAATCTTCATCAATCATTTTCTTCAAATCCATCACTGTGGATTTGCATTTTGTCATACTTAACTTCTTTAAAAAAATTCCCACTGTATATTTTCCTTGACTCAAAAAAAATCTCATCGGTCCTCTGTCATACTTATTGTGCCAAGAAGTAGTGCATCATACTCATATCCTTCATCTCGAAATTAGAAGTCAAAGTTTACTTGTATCCAACAACAAGACTTTTTGAATAAGTCATCAAAATCAGGCTCTCATCACCAACACTGTAATAATATAGGTTTGGCTCAACAATATTTTAGCTAAAACCCAAACTCATGAAGAATCCATCCATTTGATATAGTTTCCAACTCATGGATGGTAGTACAGATGAAGTGTAATGGGCTTACTGGATCAAGTGTCTCATCATAGACAACTTCCTCTGTTTGTGAGAATCCTCTGGCTATAGATCTCGCTTTGAATTTTTCGACACTTCCATCAGCTGCATGTTTGATCTTATAGATCCACTTGGAAGTTACCACAGACTTCCCTTCTGGTCTCTGAACAATATTTTATACATCATTCTTTTAAGATATATTGGTATTCTTCTGTTATGGCATCTTGCCATACTTGTTTTCCTGTTGCTTCTCCAAGACAAGGAGGCTTGAAATCAATGAAGTGGCTCATGACTGAATGATAGCTCGAAAATCTCTTTTGCTTTCTCGGGATGTGCCTTGAGGGGCTTGTATGTTCCTCTGCCTCATGCAGAGTGAGCCTAGGTAGACCTTTGATGCCCTACTGCAATATCTCTGGACATATCAAGTGGAGCAACTGGATCAGCTGGAATAATGTGTGTCTCTCTCCAAAATGTTGAAGGGGGAGAAAGTATTATCTCTTCTTTCTTTTCATTTTTGTTTTTGACTCCCTTTGAGTCAAGTAACTCTCTCTGAAGTCTGAAGAATGGAAGTCTTCTTTTATTGCTTGTTAGATCTTTTATGTCTACTTGAACAATATAGTAATCAATCAAATAAGGTTTGGACTCTCGTACCAGAGATAATGATCTAAGTCTTGAGGGCTCTCATACTAGGGATAATACCCTTCATTTATTAAGAAAGCAATCGATTATAAATTTAGAGATCAAATGATTTACCTGGGTTTGCAGTCATATTTAGTTTTGAGTTTGTTTTTAGAGGAAGTACTTCTCTTCTCTCTTATCTTCATTCTTTTGAGGTGGATCTGGATCAATGTTAGCGATAGAAGCATATTGTCTTCCCTTCTTCCTAGTTGGACAATTTCTTGCATAGTGTCCATATTTGTCACATCTTAAGCACTGAATTTCTGAAACATCTCTTCTCTGGTTACGACCTAGGTTTGATGAAGGCTTCTCATCCCTGAATGTTTGTCTAAAGTTTCTTTTGAATCTTCCTCTATTTGTATGAAGTGCAAGAGCATGATTTTCGTCAGGGGAGTCTTCCACTCCTCTATTTCTAAGTCTAAGTTCTTCTTGAGTACAGTGTATCCATAGACGATCAAAGGTTAGTAGACTTTCTCTTCCACTGATGCTTTGAAGAAAAGGCTCCCAATGTTTTGGAAGGTTGTTGAGAATGGATAAGACAAGTTCCCTATCGGACATGATTTCTCCAATGGCTTCTAGTTGTTCTTTAATCTCTAAAATCTTCATAAAGAAGATAGCAACTGTGTCACCTTTCGTCATCTTGGTGCTTTGAAGTTGGCTCTTCAAGGTAAGAGCTCTGAGAGTGTTGTCACTTTCAAACGTTTCTTTTAATGCTTCATACATCTCATAAGCAGTGTTCAGGTTGACAATATGTTGTTGGGAAAAATACCCTACAGACTAGCAAACTAGGGTCAGATTTGCATGCAGATTTTGACCGTAAAGAAATTACTTTTTAACCTACCACCCAAAACTTAAACCCCTCTTTCACAATACATGCATGGAAAGGAACTACTAACCTTGTTACTGGCGTTTGGTGTAGATCCTCCGTTGCACTTTGACCACTTGCTTGCGCTACTCCTTCCAAAGATAATCTGCAATCAAAACAAACGACTATGCATGCATGCTACTTCTCTATTCGAGAGTTAGAAATTAAGTATAAATTAACCAAACCATAGATAACTCATGCATTGGGACGGGAAAAGTATTCTTTTATTATTTGAAAAATGAATCAACTTACAATCAAAGTCGAGACCGACCACCGCTCCTTGATCCTGATCCTGGGCTCCTCCTCTTCTGTCCTCCAACTGCTTTGCGTTAAATCTCTTTTGGCATGAGGAAAGGCTAAAGGGTTGGGACAATGGATTCTGTAAATGGGCAGAGTTTCTTCGCTATATTTTTTCCTCTTCCAAATGGTACCCCTACCCCTTCTTTTATAAGCTAGAAGGAGCTGGGTTTTGGACGAACCCTCGGCCATGCATGGCTGGGAGTTTCAGTTAACTGACCCATAGCTTTTTGTTCCGTCTGCAACTTTCCTTTCCTTTTTTCGTGCTTTGTTAGGTACACGCGGGTTGTAGTGAGCCAGCCAGCGTGCACACGCGTGCAGTAATGGGTTAGGGCGCGTGGGCCTTGACACAAGAGGATTTCCAAAGAGTTGTTCAGCAGATGTTTTGGCGATGAAGGGATATGAGTTGGCCTGATGCCAAGTAAGCATGTGTGGTGCAATTTAGGGTTATAACAGATGCCCCCTAATGTGTGAGGTCAGAAGAGCATCTGATGGCCGAAATACATTACCAATCTTTACTGATGTGCTGAATGAGTGAGCCTAAGGATCAGGAACCAGGAGGTGTCGTCTGCAAAATAACAAATGTCTCACCGAGGCGGGCATACCCATGCTCGGGATAAAATAGAACCATGGCTATCAATCAAATACACTGTAGATCCATGTCAAATAACTATAAAGAGTAGCCACGAATAATACACAGCGGAGCTACATCTCGAAATCAGAAAGATAGACATATAGAGTACCCATCTTCCAGAAGCTGATTCGACCTGATGGCTGTACTTCAGAGCCCGAGCAACAACTTCAAAATCTTCTAAAACTCGGGTAGGAGTGTAATATGAGTGTACGACTGCACTACCCAGAGGTCTTCGACGACTTGTCGGTTATGGACTTGATAATCTTGATGATCAGACTGAAGGCTTCAGTGATTTCGAACAAGGACTTGATTGGACGTTCAGGATGGTTGGGTATGCGGACAAGAGACATATTGCAGAGGGGTCGACTCAGGCTTAGTGACAAACTTCCCTTGGACAATAGCACGACAAGTGATAAGACTCAGGCAACATATATGATAATCATAAGTCTACGAAGCAGGAGGCAACACAAACTCTCCATATGTTTGGAAGAGTAACCAAACGGTGGAGGACACAACTCTATATAGCGAGAAAAGCTTCCTAAGGTTTTACTACATCCCATAGTCTGATGATCAAACAGACATATGTGCTTTATCCAAGGGCGACTCATTATGCTGCTAATAAAGAAAATACTTTTCCCATCCTCTTTTTGGGGTATATTTGATTTTTTTTTGTCCTTTTTGATAATTTTTGAAAAAGAATAAAAGAATATTACATTACAATGGAGGAACGAGTACTGCAAACATACAAGCTCGAGGCACAAGGACAAGACTGAGGTTCTGGTAAAATGATACTCGGGAAAAATCCTCCGACGGCCAAAGGTGTTAAGACGCAGAAGCAAACTGTCACAAGGCTGGTGGATAAGGTATGCAAATGCCGTTGATAGAACACACAATGGTAACGTCCTTCGATGTAAGTTTAACAAGTCCAGAGAAGGTAAGCTCAGTGGTTTTTCATATTTAGAGAGTCTGAAAAAACATAAAAGGAGACTCCACTGTGGTACCTTTTTCGACAATAGTCTAGTCGATTCGAAAAAGGGGTAAACTAGCACCGATTAGACGTCGATTCAAAACCATTTTAACGAGTGTGACAAGGACAAGGTCACTCGGCTATTTTTTCACTTTTAAGGAGTCTGAAAAAAGCTTAATTATGGATTCCGTCAGGAATATTCTTCTGGACCAATTTAACGAGTGTGAAAGAATAAGGTCACTCGACGATCTTTTCAATTTTAGGGAGTCTGAAAAGAGCTTAACTATGGACTCCGTGGGGGTTTCTTTTTCGTAAATTTAGTCCCTCAGGCCCGAAAAAGGAATAAAATTATACCTGAGAGTACTCTTCTAAGGAATGGGAATTCGATAGAGTATATCTTTGTTCGTACAGTTGACCATCCAAACCGAAAAATGGGTAAACTACCGCCGGACAGACATGACTTCACATTTCAGTTTAACGAGCATGAAAGGTCACAAGATCGCTCGACAATCTTTTCATTTTTAGAGGGTCTGAAAAGGGCTTAAAAGGAGACCCGTTATTGTTTGGGAGTTCTGAGGGTAAGACAAAGAGTGAAAAAGACTCATGCAAATGAGGCTCAAACTCATATTCAGGAAAGACTATATGGACTCCTGAGCCTACTGTGTGTTTAGAAATAACATGGACACCATAATGCAACCAAGACCTACCTAGGGCATCCATGTTTTGGTAAGCTCTACCACCAAGTCGCGACACTTCTAGAGCAGATATGACGGTTCCGTGTCACAATCTAATGGGATCGATCCTATAGCATAAGAAAAAGGCAATGAGAGGCAAAAGTTGGGGTGATATCCTAACCTATATGCTCAAGTTGAAAAAAAAATAAAAAATTATGGACCGCCAATATTTTTTCGAAACTCAAAAAAAATTGTCCCAATACCTGATCAAATCCCTCCCATATAACTCCTAAATCACTCTAAATGTTTTTTGGTATAAAGAAACTGATAAGGGGGGCCAAAAAAATGACAAAAAGAGGCCAAAAAGTCTATAAATAGAAGCTGGCAACTCATTATCACCATTGTTGATTTGAAAATTGACTCTAGAGCCAAAAGACCCCATTTGCCAAAGATAGTGATTCCGGGAGCTACAGTGGACGAAACGAATTTCTGCTTGGACCAAGTAAGTACAAACTCATTTATCTAGCTAGTCAATACTTCAATTTAGTCATTTCAGTTATTTTTTGGGTGGGCGTCGACCTTAAAAAGGTCGGCCCTAGGTACATGGGGGTTGTCCAGAGACAGCCCGCGTGTACATGCGTTCAGAGTAAAGCCTGCACGCGTGTACGCGCGACTGTCATCTCTACAGACCGCATGTACCCCCCCTATTGATGGAAAAGTAAATTAAAAGAAGTGTTGACCCTCCTTTACCTTGTTGTGTTGGCAGGATGTATGTCCAGTGGAGGGAAAGGGAGCATGAGGTAATCAGTGAGTTGGTTGTTGTAGATCCGAATGGTGTGGCCGTGTTAATGCAATGCGGTTTGCTCAAATTCTTTTTGTCTATTTATGCGCGTGCAATCAAGGCTACTGAACGCTTTGATTGATTACTGGCATTCTGATGCATAGGCCTTTATGCTAGAGGGGCAATCATTGGTGCCCACCACCGAGGACATTTACTTTCTGACTGGCCTCTCAAGGAGAGGGGAACCAGTCAACTTCCAGACTTTTCCTACGGGGTTGAGCAAGATCTCGGAGTTGATAGCTGAGTACTGTGAGGCTGGGACCGAACGTACAGGTTCCCAGGTACCCATTAGCAAGATTACCAACTTAGCACTACAGACTATCTTGTTACTTATTGGGCAGATTACCGGCTCAGCAGTCGTGAATCAGGCTTCGCGCGCACAGATGAACTGTGCTATCCAGTGCATGAATGCACAAATTTTTGATTGGAGTACCACACTGTTGGAGTGTATGAAGAGGCAATTGACAGATTATTGACAACGGACACAGAGGAACTTCGAGTTCGAGACTATCTTGTGTTCGTTCTTTTTCGAGAGAGTTCTGTGTTTCAGTCCTCGGGTTGTAGTACGAGGACATCTGGCCTCTTTCCCTGCAGTGTGTAGACGGGCAGTGTTACTGCCGCGACAGGGTGGTGGAAGGACTGTTGAGGCCTTCGACGACGACTTTTTTGCTTGGCTGTCACGACAGATCCCTGCTATCGAAGACTACCCGTATGCGAGGATAGACTTCTCTAGAGATCCAGAGATACCCGTGCCTCCTGGTGAGGAGCGAGGGGAGATGGGTAAGTCTCCTCCTTTGTAGTTTTTTTTTGTTTGCATATGTAATTTTTATGTCTTTTTGTTATATATATCATTTTTTGTATGCAAGAGTATTTGATGGGTAAACGTTTATTGCATGCAGATATGGGACCCGTGCGACCTGCCGACGATGCACGGAACAGGCGTCGCCCACGGCCAGAAACCACGACTGTCGTCGTTGGGGGAGTAGCAGTAGCAAGGAACCTCCCAGCAGGAGAGGTCGAGAGGGTCCTTAGGCGAATTGAGCAGAATTTTACTGCGCTCACTTGCACAGTCCCGATGGCAGAGATAGAGAACCTGCCGCCATCCATGCAGCCTCATGTTGTGGGGGCACCTCAGACATGGGTGCATTTGTTTAGGCGTTTAGCCCGTGCTGTAGATGATTATAACAGGGCCCATAGGCCCTGAACAAACTTAAGACTTTTTATGTGCCACGAGCACCTTATTGTATATATTTCTTGAGGGCATAAGCCCGGTGACTCGTTACTATTCCCATTTTTGAGGCGCTTGCGTCCATCTATGTACTCTAGTGATTTTATGATGTTTATATATGGTTTTTATCTTTTTTGTGTCTTATGGATTATGTGTGCACAAATGTATTTTTATGTCCATGGTCTTTTTATATGTGGGCAAGATGCCAATCTAAAATTTGATTAGCTAGAGTATCTGTAATTTGGTTTAATCTCCTAAGAACATGAAAATATGTAATATAATCAAAGTTGCGTTCTAAGAGACGTACCCTAAGGAATCGTCGATGTAAAGTCGGATCATGAACCCGGTATATTCTGTTTAGCTGTGACACAACCAGTTGAGCGTCGAGATAGACCCGGAGATGAGATACCAAATGACAAGGCGTCACGAAGCAACTCAATAACTGCACTATACTCGGCGACATTATTTGTGGTGTCACCTAAGCATATACCTCTGGAAGATAACAACTGACCCTGAGGCGTAAAGATTACCCAGGCTGCGGAGGCAAGCCTCCGCGTGTGTCGACTAGCACCATCTACATACCCAACGAACACCTCGGACTCTCTTGACATCTGCCATATTGACGAAAGATAACATCAATGACACGTCCATAACACTTTAAAAGAAACTTAAAAAGTAATAGTACAAAGACTATACATATGTTACAAAAAAGTACCCACAGTGACCTATCTATGAGTAATATTTTTTGAGATAGAGCCCATTTCTAGGCTCCGCCAACGCATTCCCTTCAAAATCAACCAAACGATAAGCGCCATTTTTTAATACCTCTTTGATAATGAAGAGTCCGAACCACATGGGTTTAAACTTTTCTGCCCCCAGGGGGTCCTTGTCTTGGTCATAGACCAGGACAAGGTTGCCTTCAGAGAAAATCCGAGGACGAACAGACCTATCATATTGACACTTGACCTTATGTTTGTGAGCCTTGTTGGCCAAGGCCGCATCGCGACGCTGCTTATCAAGTTGCTCAAGGTATACGAACCGTTCTTCAAGTGGAGAAGTGTCTGGCAATAACTGTACTGCCAATTTCAGAGATGGGATTTGACATTCTATGGGAAAGACTGCCTCCAGCCCGTAAACGAGTTGAAAAGGTGAGAAACTGGTTGCAGTCTTAACAGATGTTCGGTAAGCCCATAATGTTGAGTATAACATCAAATGCCAGTTTGACTTGGCTGAATTGATAGTTCATTGTAGAATCGTCTTAAGAGTTTTGTTTACAACTTCCACCTGCCCATTGGCTTGGGGGTAGTAAGGTGATGAATGTCCCTGTCATAACCCAAGCTTTGATGTCAATTCGGTCATCATTTGGTTTTGAAAGTGACTGCCATGGTCAATGACAATCTCTCTCGGGACACCAAACCTTGCTATGATTTGGTTGAATAAGAAGAGTGTTGCAGTCTCTCCATCATCTTTAAACGTTGGCATAGCTTCGACCCACTTAGTGAAGTAGTCGACAACTACGATGATATAGTGATGCCCCCATGCTGACGGGGGGTTGCATGTAGTGTAATCAATCCCCCACTTAGTGAAGGGACCAACTGTGATGACAGGAAACATAGGAGCGGGATGTGCCCTCATCTTCCGAGAAAAGATTTGGCATGGATGACACTTCTTGACTAATTCGATACAATCTTTGATAAATGTCGGCCAAAAGTAACCTGCTCGTAGAATCTTTTGGGTTGTTGTCAACCCAGATAAATGACCGCCACAAGCTCCGGTATGACAATCGTTGAGCACTATGATGGCCTCCTCATGAGTGAGACATCGACGCAAGATGCAGTCTACACCTCTCCGATACAACGTATCATCGAGTATGAGATAATTCTTATCCTGATGGCGTATCCACTGACGCTCGTCACGAGAAGCAGAGGTGGGGCACTTCAAAGTCTGGAGATAGATAAGTATATCTCCGTACCAAGGGTCTGAAGATTCAATCAAAAACATATCCCCTTAGATAGGCGATTCCTCAGGCACAACGTCACCTGACTCAACCGAAAGCTCCGAAATAAGTTCTGCGAAGACCAATGACTTCTTGGACTTTGCTGAAACGAATTCTAAGTCAAATTCTTGGAGGATGACCATCCATCTACTGATTTTTCTGCCTATAACTCGTCGTGTCAACATGTACTGGAATGGATTCATTACAACAACGACGGTGGTCTTGCGAAACAGAACATAGTGATGGAATCGTTGAACAACATGAACTGCTGCCAACGCAAGTTTTTCGAGATGGGAATAATTAAGTTCCGGTCCTACGAGGCCTCGGCTCGGGTAATAGATCACGTATTCTGAAAATGAATCATCTTCCTGAACTAAAACCATGCCTATGGTTGACTCTGCGGTAGCCAGATATAATAAGAAATCTTTGTTATAATTAGGTGGTCGTAGCAAAGGTGCGGTTGTGAGGGCGTATTTTAATGCGTCGAAAGAGCGTTGAGCGGCTTCGTCCCAGAAAAAATGAACGTCTTTCTTTAGTAAACGCATAAAGCCCCTGGTGATTTCGGCATAGTTGGCGATGAAGCGTCGTAAGAAGTTTGCCTTGCTTTGTAGACTTTGAAGTTGTAAGATTGTGCGTGGGGGGGGCAACTGGATTATTGCCTCCACCTTAAGAGGATCGACCATGATCTCTGTTGTTGAAACGATAAAACCTAACAAACGTCTCGACGTTACGCAGAAGTTGCACTTGTTGGGATTCAAGCGAATCCTAAAGTAGTGACAACGTTCGAAGATTAGTCGAAGGTGTGTGGGATGATCCGTTCGCTTGCGAGAGCGTGATGCTAAATCATCTAGATAGGCCTCGACTATATGCTTGAGGTCATGAAATGCAAAAGACATGGCCCGCTGGAACGTGGCTCCAACATTTTTAAGGCCAAAAGACATCTTACGATATGCGAATGTACCCCACAGACAAATGAATGTCATTTTGTGTTGGTCTTCAGGTTTGATTTGGATTTGATTATATCCTGAAAAACCATCCATGAACGAAAAGGCTTCACAACCGGCACATTCATCAATAATTTGGTCAATGAATGGTGTTGGAAAATTATCTTTAGGACATGCCTTGTTCAAATCACGGAAATCGGTACATACACGAATCGTGCCTTGTTTTTTATTGACCGGCACGGGGTTTGACACCCATTGAGTCAAATGAATAGGGTAAATGAAACCTGCCTTGAGCAATTTCTCAACCTTAATCTTGATGGCTGCTGCTTTCTTACGATTAACTGGACGAAGTTTTTGTCGAACAGGCTTGGCATCAGGATACGTTGTGATTTCATGTTCAACTATTTTCAGATCGATACCCGGCATTTCCTCATAAGACCAAGTAAAAACGTCGCAAAATTCTTTGAAAAGATCCGTGTAAGTTTGAATCTCTTCGGGGGAACAATCTGCTCCGACGAAGACATTCTCCATGACGCCAGGGTTTCGGGAGATGTTGATAGGTATAGTTTCAACGATAGTCGCCATATTTCCCTCGGCATAAATTTCCTGTGTAGCTAAGAGATTAATAGGACATGGTTGATCTCCCATCATGGTAACAGTGAATTCTCCTGCCTCGATTCGGCTTAACTCTGGGAGGAAATATGATCTGTGATGAAGATCTTCCCAGGGTTTGTCCGGACTAGTCATTGCTTCGATTACTGCTTCGTCAGAAGGCAAGACTAAGTCTAATGAATCGATGTTAGCAAGAGAACCCTGAGCCCAAATAGGCTCTAGAAGTGGATCTAACTCCTGTGCGGGAGTCGGATCAGGGTTAGTTGAAGTTTGCTAGACTAAAGAGTACGCTACTTCAGCGGTCGACAAGGGCATGGACATGCCGGAGTGCCCTGTCTCATCCATCGTGGCTGATGGGGAAGGAAGAATCCAAGGATCCTCAAAGTAAGTCGTACGGAATGACAAAACTTGAAAATTTTCAACCTTGTGGTGATTAGATATAAACTTGACATCGTCATGAGGAGGTGGGTAATCGAAGGTACCCATAAAGGACGAGCACAAACCGACTCCTACGTTAACGACACCGGGTTGAGGATTATCAATCATGGGAACCGTGGATGCCCCCAAAGCTGGGTCAGGTCTAGAGAAGGACAATTGATTGATGGTCACTATCTGACCCTCGTGCGGAAACAACAAGACTCGGAAAACTGTAGCAACCACAGCTTGCATAGCATAAGTCCAACTCCGTCCTAACAAGAGATTATAGTCGAGGGGAGCATTGACTACCTCTACTTCGACGCACACGGTCTTCCCTCCTAACTGCATAGGGAAAGAAGGAACGATGCCATGTGGTCGAAAAGAACGACCGTCGAAAGCAGTGAGGAGAGTAGGTGATGGAGACAAAGCGGGTTGGCCAATGGCCTTCCAACATGCTAACGACATAATGCATGTCGAGGCGCCCTCATCGACCATCGTGCGGAAGATATTCCGTGTAAAAGTTTTCGTGGGATGAACCACTACTATTTGAAACGTTACGTGGTAAGATAGACGAGGTTTTAAGTCGGTTGTATCTCACATGATGGTACCCAAGTTACAAGTCTCAGTAGAGCCTAAAGCAATTAACAAGGCCTTCCTCTGAGCAGGGCAGCTTCGGAGGACCTCCAAAGCAGACATCGCACAAGGGGTTTGTGGTAAATCCTCCACCACAGAGTAATTTTGGGCGGCCCTTGCGTTTGGGTTGTGAGAAGCTTTCTTAAATGCACCCTTTGGAATGCGTGTCTTTGTTTCTCCCAATGTCTTCTCGATCTGTAGAGGAAGAGATGGGAGGTCAGCTTCTTTACCCTTCTCAGAAGTGCTTGGTTTACTATAGTCATGCGCTCTAGTCATTATGAAAGCATCACCCTTAACCATATATATGTTCGCGGATGAGGGATTGTTTGGAGGAGGGCAGGTTTCTTGGCTACCCCCTTCGACACTTGTAGAGGCTTGAGTTAAATTTTGCCCATGTTGAAAGGGATTAATCAACACTGCTCGCTGTTGTTGTGTGACAAATTTTTGGGCCTCTGCAAGTCGAGGACAAAGGTGGGTCGGGTGGTCTTCCACACACAAGTTGCACGGATACCTCGCCTTCCGTTTTTCTGTGTTGTCCCCGCCAGCATTATCAGTGGGTTTTTTATCCCCTTTACCCTTCTTGCGTTGTTTTTTCTTCCCTTCAGGCTGCTGGGTGGCCTTGTGGTTAGTCGACTGCACAGAGTCTACTTCCGACGTTTGGGTAGGAGGAGCAGCCAAAGCAGTAGTCTGGCTGGCCGTTGAGTGTTGTATAGATAACTGTTGCAATTGTTTTGTCAATTGCTCAGCGGGCTTTGTTTGCGCTGAACCAACAATACCATCGGCATGTGGTCCAGCTCTCTGTCTAGTTTTATCCAGTGTCGATCGTGATGCATCCGGCAGGATGTGGTATAATAAACCATACTGAGAATAGATGAGCTCAAACTGGTGAGCCCTCATGATGGCATCTTCTTCGAAGAAAAATCCGGAAGTCGCGACATCTTTGGATAATTGTGGGACCAGAGACTTAAGGAACCACTCAAGCAGGAATGCTGGTGGGACTGGTACTTTAATTAGACTCTTCTAGCGTCTCCACTCTTGGATATGATCAGAGATATGGTCCGTTGATGTCTATTCGAAATTGGCGAGCAACTCTGTGCCAGCATCGTATCTCACAGGTAACTGGAAATGGTTAAGGAATACCATCGCCAGTTCGCCAAAGGAAGAGTATCTTGAGCGATCGAGCTCGATATACCATTTCGCGACACTCCCGATAAGAGTACGTTGAAACAATCGCAACTGTACAGAGTCATCTTTCAATGAGTTAGATGAACACCAAAAATGGAAGGTAGTCACATGATCACCTGGATCTTCATTAGGCTTGGCCTCAAACTTTGGAATGTCTGAAGGCAACTTCGTTGGCATAGGAGGCCAACTTGGATCGTGACAAATAGGATCATTTAACAACCTTGTCAAATCTGGCAAGTGTAACGTCGCCAGGAATGGTAGTTTGGGTTGTTGCTAATAACCTGGGAAAAAGGGTCCTGGAGTTTGACTCGCACCAGGTTGCCAGGAAAAGTTTGGCTGCTGGCCCGGATTTTGGTAGAAACCATGGCCCTGACCAGCATAAGGATTTTGCATCTGTGGAGACATCATCGGCTAATTTCCCATAAAGGACATAGGGTGTTGGGCATGCATCGTGTTTGAAGGACTTTGGGAAGGATTACCCCATGTCGGTCCCGATGGGAGAGGCATAGTGGTCTGTCCAGGGTTCCATTGACTGTGGAAAGAATTATCCCAAAACGACATTCCAGAGGAGGGAACGGATCCTTGTCCTGAGTTCCAAGGTCCTGCTATATGTGCCCCCGGCACAGAAATAATACCCTGCGCCGGAGTAGACTGTCCAAAAATGGGATTGCCCCCAGACGGGAAAGCGGTGGATGAGAAAGTGTTGTTACCAAACGTCTCGTTCCAAACAAAAGGTGACGAACCTACCGGCATACTGTGTGCAGGTGTTCCTGGACTCCCGGCTCCAAATAAACTAGTGTGTGCAGGCTGCCCGGCGGACTGCTGATGCGGACCACCAAGCGAAGGGGATGAAGGAGGGATATGACCTCTGGCATAAGGAAAAGCGTTAAAAGGGATAGGAATGCCCCCAAGTTGACCTTGTAGAGGAGCGTTAGAGCTCCCTGCCCCCAGAACCAAAGTTTGTAAAGTGGAGTAAGTGAGTGCAGGACTTGTTCCCGAACTAGGCATACCGTATAAGAACGGAGGCCCTGTCGCACTAGGTGTGAAGGGAGTTGTGGCCGCCGCCATAGACGGGTTCGATCCACTGTGCGACGTAGTTGCGGCCAAGACCATGGTGTCCTGGACCGACGATGGTAAGTTAGGAGATGATTCTCCTGCGGTAGCAACTGTGGTGGGAATGGAAGAATTCCCAGAGGAAGTAACATCGTTTGTTTCCATAGCTGTGTGAGGCACTGACAGGCTTTCGTAAAATTGGATTGGTACAATAACTGGTGGCCAGGTATCAGTTGTTGGGGTTTCAACCGAGCCAATATTGGCGGTTGATTCCTCCGGGAGTTGTTCGGGCACAAAGGTTTGTAACCCGGTCGCTTCGAAAGACCCTTGTTGGTCTAACTTCCGCCTTAATGGTGGCGAGGGTGGCTCCAGTATAACCGGCGGCAGACCCAAAAGCCTTTGTGACCGGCGAAGCTCAGGATCCTCCACTGTGTGAGAAAATCCAAGACACGCTAAGGTATTCTACACGTTCAAACAATAACACACACTAAAAAGAAGTCCCTAAGAGATAAGACAAGTAATCACTAAACTATTTGGAAGAACAGTTACAACAACCAACACTAGAGAAACTTACCGGTGCAACTGCAACTCGAATACGGAAGCACCCTCCGGGTATACTCTGCAAAGCGTGGCTCGATGTCTGTCCTAGGTACCGCGGTATACCCCCGCAGTCACCCGTGTATGTCCCTAAAAAGATTGGCAACTAGGTTGCCAACACGCGAACAATCACAGGCGGGTACAATCGAAAGTCGGGTAGACCACAATGAGCAGGGTATCAAGCCCAAAACCTGTCAAGGGTATCGAGAGAAAATGGTCCGGAAGAAAACTGAGGACCTCGAACGGATTCGAGACCCATGAAGCCCTGTGGCAAATGCAAACGACGGAATCCCAAAACAAGCCCTCGATATGTGTTCTCCACTACGATTGTTCCAACTTTGGAGGGGTTATCTCCGCTACCTTTCTGCACGTGACCTCGTGTTTATCCCCTGTGTTAGAGGGGGGTGTCGGATAACTTCCACGAAACTGGACTTCTACACTCCCTATCACAGACTCTAATGTTTGGTTTTGAATGGCCTTAGAGATTTTCCTCTCCAACCTAATCCAAGGCCCTAGTCATGAACTAGTTTGTGAACCCTACAAACAAAAAGTCTAATAGATTTTAAATTATCGTTGCTTTTAAGGATTTTTCTTATGTCAAGGGGTATGAAGGTGAAACTGATGGTGTGTAAAGACGAAAGCAAAAATAAATGAAAAAAGCTGGAAACAAAAGACTTTTATCAAATGCAAAATTTCAGCAACTTTTCAACAAAGAAAGATTTCTTTTTCTTTTCAATTTTTCTAAGATTTTATGCAGCAAACATAAAGGAATTTCGCTCGACTACGAGCTACTTATGCTCTAAATGCACTGCAAAAACTTATGAAACAAAAGACTTCTCCCTAGCTAATGATGCAGAAACACTCTTTAAACAAAGCAGAAAATGAAAAAGAGATATATATTTTTTTTTTATTCAAGTGTTAATAAAGCAACAAAAGGAAAATATCGACAAGCACAAAACTAAGAAAGACAGATTCTGGCTTAAAGCATAGATCGCAAAGAATCAAAGCAAAGACACACAATGCAATAAAGAAAACAAAGACTCTCACGCTTGTCTAAAAACCATAAAAAGAATATATATATATATTATTTTTTGTTCAACTATCAACTGAGAAAAAGCAGGCTAAGGCTAAGATGACCTAACCTACTGATTGTTCAACCCTAGAATCAAACACCTGAGAGGAATACTTCTCATCAAAGGAGGGGATGACTGCCCCACCCTGACCAAAAAGTAGTCTGTCAAGCATGCTACTGTCACTAAAACAACACGCGGGCAAACACGTGCTGAGCTGAACCAGGAAGCGTGTACACGCGGGCTGACCTTGTACAGGCCGCGTGTATGTATAAATTCTCAGACAAAAATAAAACATGCAGTCCAGCCCAGGAAGAGGCCTCTGGTATTGATAATGAGGGTCCCTTGAAGATTTGGATGCTCTTTCTAACAAAAAAGAAAAATAATGCAAGGAATAACAAGACAAAAAACAATCTAAGATAGGACCGTGAACTAGAAAGACTCAGACAGGATTCCAGAAAACCCCCTGAGAATGTATAATTCTGACAGGGAAGAGGAGGATTGCCTCTTAAAGTTCTCTGAACTCCTACACGCTACTACTACATCTACAGCTAGAGTTCACACGCGGGTTGTAAGAGGGTAGGGCGCGGGTACACACGTGCAGGCCTTCTACAGGCCGCGTGTACCTTTGCGTGTCCCGACAATTACCGTCAAGCAACAATCAGGGAAAACTGGTATAAAGAACCAAGCTCCCTGCTAGCTCAGACCTTACAGAAAAAGACAGGCAAAGAAACAGAAAATCTAATGTTTTAAACTACCCAAAAAACTCAACTAAATCCGGAAACCCTAAAGAGTATCTTCCCCAGTATGGTCGCCAATTCTGTTGTTGGGAAAAATACCCTACGGACTAGCAAACTAGGGTCAGATTTGCATGTAGATTTTGACCGTAAAGAAATTACTTTTTAACCTACCACCTAAAACTTAAACCCCTCTTTCACAATACATGCATGGAAAGGAACTACTAACCTTGTTACTGGCATTTGGTGTAGATCTTCCGTTGCACTTTGACCACTTGTTTGCACTACTCCTTCCAAAGATAACCTGCAATCAAGACAAACGACTATGCATGCATGCTACTTCTCTATTTGAGGGTTAGAAATTAAGCATAAATTAACCAAACCATAGATAACTCATGCATTGGGACAGGAAAAGTATTATTTTATTATTTGGAAAATGAATCAACTTACAATCAAAGTCGAGACCGGCCACCGCTCCTTGATTCTGATCCTGGGCTCCTCCTCTTATGTCCTCCAACTGCTTTGCGTTAAATCTCCTTTGGCATGAGGAAAGGCTAAAGGGTTGGGACAATGGATTTTGTAAATGGGCAGAGTTTCTTCGCTATATTTTTTCCTCTTCCAAATGGTATCCCTACCCCTTCTTTTATAAGCTAAAAGGAGCTAGGGTTTTGGACGAACCCTCGGTCATGCATGACTGGGAGTTTCAGTTAACTGACCCATAGTTTTTTGTTTCGTCGGCAACTTTCCTTTTTTTGTGCTTTGTTAGGTACACACGGGCTGTAGTGAGCCAGCCAGCATGCACACGCATGCAGTAATGGGTTAGGGCGCGTGGGCCTTGACACAAGAGGATTTCCAAAGAGTTGTTCAGCAGATGTTTTGGCAATGAAAGGATATGATTTGGCCTGATGCCAGGTAAGCATGTGTGGTGCAATTTAGGGTTATAACACAATATGAGGTAAGAGATGATCTCTTGCTAAGTATATGATTGTTTTTCTTGCTTTGACATCTTCTTTCTTTCTTATATTTTTCTCTTCATCGGTAGCTATATCTGATAGATTTTTAGTTACCATGTCCAAAAGGTCATCTTCTTCAAAGGTGACCTGAAGTCTTGATTTCCAAGAGTTGAAGTTGCTTGCTCCATCAAGCCTATCTTCTACTAAAGTTTTGTTCTTCATTTGTTCGGATTTCTTCTCAAACTCTCGCCAACTGGATTTGGAAAACCTGATGATTAGGTTGAATTAGTAACCTTGGATTTTGTTGGGATTATGACTGCCAGCAATCAACTTTGAGAGTGTCATAGGAATGCTTGTTGAGTTGAAACGTTTATTCAATAAGTTGCAAAAACCCTAGATCAAGATTCTGCAGGAAATTTCGACACCCTAGAAACCCTAGGGCCAAAAAATCAAAATCTTCGGAATTTTACTTTGAAGGTCTCAAGAGATGCACTAAGAAAGACCGTACAACTTTGTCCAAGTTTTATCTTCAACGTCCACTTGTAAAGTGCTAAAAGAGTTGATTAAGTGAGGGTAGTACGGATTTTTGCAGAAACCCTAGAGGTCGTATGGAACTGCAGAAGGACAATTTAGTCTTTTGAATGCTTGTGCAGGAGTTCGACAATACCAATGCTCTGATACCATGTTGATTTTTCAATAATATAGGTTTAAGCATGAATTTCATTCCATTTTAGCATTTTACTTAAACCATAGACAATTTGTTGCAGCAACCAACATCACAAAAAGAAACACCATGTAAAAGTACAGAAGAAGTATCATGGGAAACCCTTCTCAACAAGGGAAGAAAACCCAGCCAATCCTTTGCTATATTCTTCAAGAGAAAGACCTTCACCACCAAGAAAAACTAACACACAAAACGGTACTCACAAACCCTAGAAGACTAGCGCCCAAGAGAGGTGCACACTTTTCCCAAGTAGATGTACTTGCTAAAATTTCCAAACTCACACAAAAGATATGATTCCTCAATGAGGAATTTACCTTTACTTATATTAGACTTGACTTATCAACAGAAGTGTCTATTGGCACAACAAGGCCGACCTCACTATCTCATAATATAATTAATATTAACCATATTAATTATCTTTTACATTAATTATCAATCACATTAAGGTGGGGCCGACCTGTACCTTTTACATTACAATTAGGGTTACAGGCAGGTCTGACTCTTGAACAATATAGCAAGGGATCTCATACATCCACTAGTGCTCAGCCACTAGGGGCACATCCATAGGGATGTCCATATCTCTAGTTCACTGCATTACATAGAAGAACCACTTCTTCACTAGTGCTCAACCACTAGGATCACGTTCACCTGTGCTCGTCCACAGGCACATCCACTCAACAGATCTTCTTTCCCACTGCATTACACAGGAGAATCATCTAGAGTTTCTCATCAACTCTCTGCTCAGAGGAGGCTAATACATCATCTTCATTTATGTCTCATGACGACACACCCAACACTTTGGGATTTCACACGTTCACCTTGTGCTTAGCCACATGCACGTCCAACTCTGCAGATTTCGTTTCCCACTGCGTTACATAGGGGAATCATCTGGATTTCTTCTCAACTCTCTAAGGAGGAGGTCATATCTACGTTCCAACTTTGTCTCAGATAGGAACCACACACCCCTCTCAAGGGCTCTCTCAGGTTTGTGTCCTGGAGAATGCCTCACATAGCTGCAATCATCAACAAGATGACATTGATTTTGGGGGGATTGTGGTCCTTGGGGGCCTTGGGGTAATGATACCTTTTACTCAAATAAATATCTAATGTTATTGATGTGTTTTAATTGTTCGGGTAGTGCTATTTGATATGGTGTTTGTGAGTGTTTGGAAAGTGAGCAAGTTTGCCTAGTTGATCATTCATATGGACATGTAGTGGGCTAGTAGGAAAAAAGTGGCGATCAAAGGAATATTGGTTGCGTGGAGATACTATTGCATGTAACTGCCATCGATAGTGTGCAAAAGAGCAAAGTGAATTATTGACCTTCTTCTTAGAGTATTGAATGGTGGTGGAGTCATCACCCTCCCCTAATAGTTAAAGAAGAGTGTGAGAGGTTGTGAAATGGAGTTTGGTTGGGTTATATGGTGAAGGGGTTCCTTTAGAGTGATCACTTAGAAAACTTGACCTTGGTCCTTTTGTACATGTAACAATCCACTAAACAAGGCCATGGCGTACTCATTGTTTCTACGAAAGCATTGTATGCTCAAAACTGTGTAATAAACCACAAGTTAAACATTCTACTTGAACATAGGATTACATTGATTTTAGAAAGTAAGATAAAATGGGGGTTAAGGTATGCAACTTACTGTTGTAGGTGAGGAACACCCTCTTATTATGAAAATCAAGGTGAATCAAAAACACCTTGGCAAACAATTTCCTTGGGCCTATGGCCACCTATGCACATTAATTAAAGGTTTTAATAAGAAAGTGGAGAGGAAATGAAAATGTAGCTAAAGAAAAAATCATGAAGGGCAAGGCAAATGGAAAACAATTTACCAAACAATTTCCTTGGACATGTGACCACCTATGCACATTAATTAAAGGTTTTAATAAGAAAGTTGGGAGATAAATGAAAATGTAGCTAAAGGAAAAACCGGAGTACCTAAAGAAAAGGGTTAAGTCCTTAAATGTAAGTTAGTAGGGGAGTGATGTAAAAGTTAATAAAAACGTAAAGTAATGAATGAGATGACAAGAGAGTAGGTAGGTGAGGAGAGGTGGATAAAAGGGAGTAAGGAAGAAGAGGTCCTCTTCTCTTTAGAATTTTTTATCTTTTGTTTTTTTTCATCTTTTGAGAAGTTAAATCGTGGAAGGGAAAAGAGGGTTTAAATTTCATTAGCTATTACATCTTCTTGAGTCAGTTTCACTTAGCTTGGCTCAAAGAACGTGGAGGGAATTAGAGTATCTCCAATATTGTTGTGAGGCACATGCTTGATCACTAAGCTAGGCAACAGAACCCTAGCCTTACAATTTTGATATGCTTGATAACATATTAAATATATATTTAACTTGAAATTGTTAATTCCATGTATAGTAGGTAATAATCTTGGATTTACAAGTAAAAAAGTGCACTGGAATTTATTTGAATAGGGTTATTATCACGAGGGATAACCCTGACATTGTATTCATGACTAAAATGAAATTTTGTTCAATTAACTCTTAGTCTAGGAGGATGGTGTAAAATAATAGAATTACCATTTTGCAAGACTTCAAAACAATCCATAGTTATTGGACATAGATCAACTTCATATTGATAACAAATAATACTAGAAGTTAGGGTCCTATAAATGATAGGAAGTCTAATTATTTAGTTTCTATCTGTTGTTGCTCTCATGAAGCTCCTGGCTTGCCTGGTTTCCTCATATGACTTTGCCCCTCCATCCATTTTTTCCCAATCCTTCATTCATTGTTCCGCCACTCACTCCCCTGTCCATTTATCTTACCAGCCACATCTCACTGACCACTCATCCCTGCATAAACAAAGTTAGATAACCTTAGGATAATTAATAATTAATAATTAATTCATTAGGTTAATACTGTTAGCAATTAGTAATTAGATTAAATGTAATTAGGTTAGTAATTACATTAGGGTAATAAGTAATAGTTTTAATAATAAATTAAAATAATTAATAATTAATTATTTTTAATGTTGTAGTGTTGCGCGCATCGTCCTGAGCTAGGGTTTCAACCACGAGCTTCCTGTGCGCATCGTCCTGAGCCTTGCTACAACCATGGAGGTCGAGGAAGGGGGGCCTCCTGGCCCCTCTTACAGCTCTGTCATTGCATCGGAGCAAAGCTTCAAACACTTCAAACGTCCGCCCTCTGAGCTTCCAGCAGAAATGAAGAACATCATTTGGGAGGAAGAGATGTCGACTGAGAAAACAATGGAAACAGATCCTGAACCAAACCACCCAAAACGGATCGCACCTGGGAAACATGCAAATGCATTCCTCAGGCCCCAATAGCACCCAAATGTACTATCATCTCTCCAAGAAAAGAAGACCAGAAGCAATACATGAGGGATTTCGCCCTGATAGGGAAATTTATGGGATTATGGCCATCAGAAAAGAATTTAGTCAAATGGATTCAACACTGGTGGAAGCCCAAGGGCCACTATGACCTCCAACTTGGATCAAAAGGCTTTGTCACTATCATCCTGCACAACCTAGAGGATAGAAACATAATCTTTGAAGGAGGTTCGTACTTTTATAACTCAGTAGGCCTTTTCCTCCATTTCTAGACGAGAAGGTTCAACCCCGAGAAGGAAGACTTCATGTAAGCACTGGTCTGGCTGAGATTGTACTCGCTACCTCAAGAGTTATGGTTGGAATAAATACTCGCAGGCATCGGCAACACGATTGGCACCTATGTCAAGGCTTCAGAGGAAACAAAACAAAGAAGGTACATTGCTTATGCTCAAATCTGTGTCTATTTGAATATCTCCAAACCTCTCCCTGGAGCCATAACCCTAGACTACTAGGACGAGGAATGGTCCCAAACCCTAGACTACAAGCACATCCCCTTCCACTGTCGGAAATGCCATGAGCATGGTCATCTTTTCCGCGAATGCCCTTTAAATAACCCCAACAAATCCACTCCGAAGGATCTCGACAAATCCAAGGAAGGCTTCACACAAGTCATGGGACGCTGTAGGCATCCAACCAAAAGAGCACCCCCCCAAGCCCCCTCTGGACCCTCTACCTATAACTCTTTCGAAGCCCTTCAGACCCCGTCAGAGAATCCCACCACTCCCTCCGACCCCCTGACAAATCCCTCAATCGTAGCGCAAGTCCAGGGCGCACAAAACCCCCCTCCCTCTACTGATCCAGGTGGATATCGGTGGCCACCCACCTTTTCTGACCGGCTCAAAACAGTTTTTTGGCAATTTTGGCAATTTACTATTTTTAGCAGGTTTTAACTTCCGGGGCCATTTTGAGGGCCTAAATGAAGGTTTTTTGAGATAGAGGTTCTCAATGATAGTTGAAGGCATGATTGAGCCCCCAAAATGAATCTCCTCAACGATACCTTTCCAATGAGCTATCACACGCCTAAAACGGAGATTGTATGCAAAAGTTACGACCCCGGGAAGTTGATGTACTAACTTACCCAAACGGGGTCCACATGACTTTTGACGCTTCATCTCCTAGGGTTAGGTTTTTTGGATGTCTATGACTTTTGGCATTCTCGTCTATTGTAAAAAGGCCTCTAGAGCCTCAT
>CBVK0103691458.1:0-10035 GCA_900067695.1 Picea abies
GAAGAAGAAGTTACAACTCTCTAAATCCTAACCATAGATCAAATTTTAACAAACTTCACCTCTGTTAATGGATTAGTAAAAATATCAACAATATGGTCATATGTCTTGCAACAAATGGAGTTACCACACTCTCTTATATTGATTGTCTGATGTAGTGTGGATGAAGCTTAACACACTTCACCTTACCGTTGCAATAAGATTATGAGCCACTTGTATTACACAATGACGTCATAATACATGCAATCAATTCCTTATGAGAAACCCAAGCTCTCCCTCAAGGTTGCAAATCCAAACTACTCCAATTCCACCATTCACTACTCCTCTATATTCAACTTTAGGAATAAATCAGGAAATAACATGTTGCTTTTTACATGACCATATAATTAAACCCTATCCAAGATGAAACACATATCCAAAAGTCGACTTTCAATCATACTCATCACCATCCCAATTAAATTATATATATCCAACCAATCGATTCGAATTTCCATTGAAAAACTCAATGTCAGGCTCATATGAATGTTTGATATAGAAAACAATTCTCTTTGCAGCCTTCAGATGGCTTTCCTTTGGACCCTACATGAACCTAGAGACTAAAATAACAGAAAAGGAAGTATAAGGTGTACTATGAGACAAATAAATAAGATTACTAATTCTTTTCGTGTATATAGTAGCATTGACTTTCTGAGAATCACATTCCTTAATTATCCTAACTCCTAACTAGAATCGAGTAGAACAAGGGTTGCATTGTTCCATTTTAAATCTCTTCAATATATCCAAAGGATATCTTGGCTAGGAAATGGAGATACCATCATCAAGTTGCATAACTTGGATGCCAAGAAAGAAATGCAACAAACCTCAATTGGTTATTTCAAATGCATCTTTAAATTTTGATTTTAGACCAAAAAATAAATCACCATTATTTTCAGTTATAATAAAATCATTCACATAAGTCAAATTAAGAGAATTACATCATTCACATTTTTTGATGGTGGAACTCAAATAAAGATGGATGGAATTGCTCCAACAACCACGAATAGGGTTTTTTTCCCTAGCTTACTTGAGATAAAAGTAGGGTAGAGGGATGCAACTCGAATCATGGGCTTTCTCTCTATAGGATATGCCTACTTCATTGGTCTTGTGGTAGCATAAAGGGTTTTCCACTCAAAAAATGAGGTATTCAAATTTACTTTTGTGGAAAACGTTTTTTGGGTTTCATTTTTATCTCAAAGAAGATAAAGATACAATCTTCCATAACAATCCATGATATCTATGCACATGAGGATTGTATCTCACCAAGTGGCCTTTGGTGTTTGATCCATAAGAGGAAACACTGACAAAGATCCCCATCTAGATAAGGTTACCCCACCTACCTCTCAACTCATGGGATGATGCAACCCTAGAATATAAAGGGAACTAGTTGAGTACATATGTTGATAAAGACAAGTCAAGGCCAATGTTGTACACTTGTGCTCGAATATGCATCAAAATGAACCTCGAAGATGGTCTCCCTTAGGTGGTAGATTTACAAAAACACAACTAGATTCATGTGTAGACATTGGACTATAAGAAACTTCCATTTAGATGCAACGACTACCATGAATTATGGACACTTCCACAAGAGTTGTCCGAAGAAACAAACCTATCCAAAACCAATAAAAGAAGAGGAATTTCAACCTACTTACAAAAGGATGTGGTAGCCATCAAGCAAACCTCATCCATGCTATAAGGAAATATAAATCCCAAATGAGAACAAGTTTGTTGAATTGGAAATTAGTCAAGAGGAATATCTTCCTCCCCTTGGGAATGGCAAGGACTCCTTGGTAGAAAAAAGTCAATGCATGGTAGAAAAAGACCAATCGATGAAAATTGAGGAAACTAAATAATCCCAATGAGAAACATTTAGCTCAAACATAACATCAGAAAGAAAACATGCAACTAAGTTAGTCCCAATATCAAAGGAAGATATTGGAAAAAATTAGGTTGAAGAGGATAAGGAGTAAGCCTGGCTAAGAAAAATGGACAAAGCAAGGGTTTTAGCACCTAGGGTGAAGATCCATTCCTACATTAGGGCTCTCACATAGTCCCTCAATCCTCTGCCATCAACTAGGGCTAAAAAAAAAGAAAGAATCAAGAGAGAGAATTCAAATGCATTATGGCATTAGGTTCACATTGCTCGCTCAAGTATAGTTATTCCCTTTAGGGCATTGCAAATTAAGATGTTTTTTTAATGTATGATGTTAGGTGGTCCATATGTGAAACAATATTCTAGTCAAGTTGTTAGAGTAAGAAGTTAGGGCCAAGTAAAGTTAGAATTGCATCTCTAGTTGAATGGAGATTCAAAAATTGTATTGACACACCCCATATTTTGTAAATCCCAATGTTGTATGGTTAGGCCACAACATTTTTAATGAATGCAATCATAACCATTACTGTAAAACAAATAGATAATTACATCATTCACATGAAACACATAAATATCACGGTCTTATTCATAGTGCTTGAAACTAATTCGAAGAAATGACCTATTAATATTCTCATACCATGCCTGAGTGTAACATACCCAACCCCTAAGTAGAATTAACGAGGTGGGGTAAATGGATTTTTCCACTGAAGGCACTTTTCCAAAGTCACTTTCGAGCCCACGATTGTGTTCTCCTCGTCAAAATATTTTCAACAACTAGACACAAAGTTTGAAGTTTCTTAGGCACTTTCTCTCTCTTAGGTCATTAAGCCCATGTGGCACCACACATTCCAACTGGCGTGGCATATGTGGCACCACAGATGCCAGATGGCGTGGCATCGTAATGTCAGCTTCTCACTTCACATTTTTTGAGACATGATGCATCATTGGAGATCTTCTTCCTTCTACCATATCACACCTCCCAAATATTTCTATCACACTATAAAGCTTCTTCTCATTCGACATGTCACATCAGAGAAGAATTTCTCTCCTGCGATGATGCTTTCTCTCTCTTCCTTATCACATATGGAAAATTTTTGATGTTGGTGCCATATCACATCACTCACAATTTTCTTATCACATCTGAAGAATTTTCTCATGCAACATATCACATATGGGAAAATTCCCCCCTTGTGAAAATGGCTCTCTCTCTATCTCATCAGGGAAAACTTTTACTTCAAGTGATATATCGCAGTGAGATCGGAAGAGCGATGCTTTCTCTCTCTTCCTTATCACATATGGAAAATTTTTGATGTTGGTGCCATATCACATCACTCACAATTTTCTTATCACATCTGAAGAATTTTCTCATGCAACATATCACATATGGGAAAATTCCCCCCTTGTGAAAATGGCTCTCTCTCTATCTCATCAGGGAAAACTTTTACTTCAAGTGATATATCGCACAAAGTTTATCTTTGTGGGATACGCTGCATTGCATGAAATTTTCCTTGATCATGATGCGACTTCTCCCAGCCTTCTTCTTTACCTTGAATCCTTGCTTCTTTCATCTTCTTTCGGCTTTGTTATGTCACATCAACCAAAGTTTTGATGTTTGTGACATATCACAAGAAATTATTTTTCTTGCGACATGTCACTCCTTTCGAAGATTTTTGCCATCACATCCTTCCATATTTTCATTTCTTATGATACATTCCCTCTTGAATTCTTCCTTGTCTTTTTGCATGATTGAAAAAATTCAAGGTTGCGATGTATCACATGAAGTTTTTTATTCATTCAATACACTGCATTGCATGAGTATTTCTTTGCCTGTGATGTTACCCTTCTTCCATCCTTTTCCTCATTTCACATGCCCAAAACACTTTGTGAGTGTGGTGAGATTTGTCACACTACACAAAGTTTTTCAATGATGCAATAGCCAATAATTTGATGCCATGTGTCCCATTAGACTTGGTGACCCTCATTGTTTGGCACAAAAAATATTTTCATGTGATATAGGATGTATCACACAAAAATGATTTTCATTTGATACACGAAATTGACAATTTTCGTTGTAAAACTCTTGCAACTTTTCCTAAGTGTTTTCCCCAAGGGAATACACTTCTCCAATGTCTCCTTGGCTTCCTCAATACATCAAAAAAGGGATCTTAAGGCATTAGAATCAATTTCATCAAGCATAAGGGTTAAATACTAGGCTCATACATAAGGATTACACTCAAGAATAGTGGTTGTAACCGAAGCATTTGAGCCTTAGTTTAAGTACATATGCATTCTTCCACACTAGGCCTAGGATGCCAAGGGTCCCAAGGCCCTATAAAGTACATATTAAGCATTATATTTTGTTACAAAAGTCATTTTAATTATTGTTGCAGGTTGGCCTTTCAATTCAATAGGTATATAAGCCTTTTTCAACACAAAAAACAATTCTCTTCTATTAGGGAAAAAACATGGCCCTCTAGATCTACATGCGCATGCATGCACGTGTCCGTGTGTGAGCGTGTGCGTGTGCGCGCGCGCACACACACACACACACACACACACACACACACACACTAGAAGCACCATCAACCATGCTCACTCAAACTATCAAGATTAATTAGTAATCAACCTTATATATGCATACATGGATTTGAACAACAAAGGGTCATAAGGAAAACATACAACCTTCATAAAATATGTCATGACAAGAAGACTACTTATACCTTTCCAATATAAAACCATATTCTACAAAAATTCTATTATTTTATAGGGACTAAGGAAGAAAGAGACATCCTCACAACATTATACTAAAGGAATTAATCTCATGTAGCCTTAAGGTCAGTTTTATTATTAATACAGACATAATTACCATTGTAATTCACTCAATTCAATTACATATGAATTTATCCCAAAGAAAATAATATGCTTAATTTTCATAGTTCCTTTATGAATATAGTTGCAAAGATTAGTTAAGCATGCACCCAAGGGGCATTTCTATTGGACTGAAAAACACAATTCCAAGTATGCACAAGCTACTAGAATTGTAAGCCATTGACTCTTTGATTTACTCCCAGTTGAGCTCTAGCTTTAAGAGGATCGAAAATACAAAATTTACTAAAGGCAAGCTAACCTATTTTTAAATTGCACTCCACTACAATCATACATGGGAAAACTCATGATAACTTCTAAGGAAACAAATAGAGATTCTAGTGCAAATAAGCATGCAAAATCTTCCTCCCATGCATTTTACCACAACCAATTGCTTTTCATAAACAAAATGCAATGATGTCTCATAGAACATAATGAGATAATTGTAGGTAAACCACTGTGCATAAAGAGAGCACTTATTTGGTCTTAAAGCAACCAACAAATTGATTGAGTATGAGCACTTTTCCACCCAACCGTAGGATTAATTTCACTAGTGTTCTCTACAACTAGCCACCCCTCAGCCAGACCACGATACCACAAAGGAAAACTTGGGTGACTCTTAGAAAATTTGGCAAAAGCGTAAACTCTCCAAGGTTAATTTCATAGAGAAAATTCCTCACTAATATCGGGACTCCCATGATTCTTGGTGACCCCTCTTGTTGTATCAACACAAAGCAAGAGTGAGATCCCATTCTTTGCTCTACAGTCCCTCAGGGAACTCCTCGTTCAGTGCTTCCAGTGTGCATAGTGAGGCACCGAATCCATTGTCCATAGTTCTAGTAATGCCAAAGGGCTTCCCACACAAATTCTTAGCTCGATTCAATAATTTTCTCATTGGTTTTCACTCAACATAATTCTTATCCCACATATTTCTCTTCCTCAACTCTCTCCTCCTCTTTGCATGCAAGCATTTCTCTCCCCTTACCTATTCATGCATACCCACAAAATTGCAATATGCTCTCTTACCAATGTAGTCCTAGGTCATCCATGAATTCCCAAGCTATTGTACTCAACCCATGCCTTTCATATGTTGCTAGGAGGAATTTATCAGCTACCAACTGGGCTCATTAATTGCTTGGAGGAGACACTTCAACCAATGCAGTCTTATCATTAAATGATTTGGGATGGAGGGAAAGAGAGTGGGATATTTTCAAATTCAAAATTCAGCAAAAGAATTTTTTTGGCAAGGGTGGCTTGGAATGATTGACAAGATGAACCCCAAGCCCCTTCACTATTCCCTACTAGTGGTATCATGGTCCTTGTAGGCGCTCGTGCCATAAGCTAGTTGCTCAACATTTTTAATTAATTAAAATAAGATACATATACATTGTCTTTGATTTATATAATTGTGCCAAAATAAGACGATGTTAAACATAATAATTACAATTTAAATAAGGGATCAAATGGGTATGTTACACTGAGACACTTATTTCAATCCATACAAAGGTTTCTTCAATCTGCACACAAGATTCTTGTCTTTCACAAAATCCTATTGTTTCTCCATATATATCTCCTCAATATCATCTCCATGTAAGAAGGCACTCTTTACATCCATCTAATGTACCTCCTAACTAAAATGAATAGCAAGAGTAACACAAATTTAGGTAGAATTCATATTGGTTATAGGAGAAAATGTCTCCATGTAGTTGATACCTTTTTGTTGAGCATTTGTTTTTGCTACCAATCAAACCTTATGTATCTAAACTACAATATCTAATGTAAACTTAGTCTTATATACCCATTTGCATTTCACCACAATCTTGTCTTGTGGATAGGGAACCAATTTTCCAATTCGAGTCTATCATGTGCCTTTGCATATGTGTCGAGATCACATTTCTAGCACATGAGCCATGCACACAACATTAACTTCTTTCTTTTGTCCACAAGTCTTCATAGAATTACTTGCATCACTGACATGTGATATCATTACCTAAAACCTCAATTGTCTTTGTTACTTACTTGGGATAACGAATTTCCCTAAAAGATGGTGTCCCTCCAAAATATTCATCATGAATAGACTCAATCATACTGTTATTGAAGTCAGTTTGAACAATTTGACTCATAATTCAATAGTAGAAATCTAACTAGAAGTTAAGCTAATTGATTCAAATAGTGGGTTAGTCAATGTAGAAATATGTGGCATTTTGATTGAATAATGACCTAAAACACCAAAAGAAGATGTTAGTAGAGAATCACTTGAAGTATGCTCATTAAAGATATCAACATATCGAAAAATCACTTGCTATTTAATTGGATGATATAATTACTAAGCTTTAGATTCTTGAGAATAACCTACCATGATGCAAGCCTAACTCTAAGTGTCCAACTTCTTCCACTTCTCATCCAAAATATAAGAAGAATATTGGAATCCAAAATTTCTAACATGGCCAACTGGATATTTCCTTGTTGGAAAATTGTTGATAGGTGTTGGAAGAAAGTGTTTGTCATGATTGTCATTGATGGCAATGCAACAGTCCTATAGGAAACACAACTACAAGCAAGCTAACAGAGTCGTAAAGAAAGCACACAGAGTCGAGCGAGAAAGTGAGCAACAAAGTAAATTACCGAGAAATCAAATTTTTCTTTCATAAAAACGAAGAAATATTTTAACACAGAGCTTCGGGCGGACCAAAACAACTCCACTTCACGAATATGCCAGATAGAAAATGAGCCGAGAGTTTCGGGACGTGAAAGATTCGGGCGTCGGGACACGAAAGAGTGTGGAGATCATTTGCTTCGGGTAAATCAAATGGTGCACCACAAGTAAAGGCCCAAAATGAAATGGTCTGAAGGGTTTCGGGCGCGAAAAAGGACCCTGGGCGAAAAATGGCATCGGATGGATCCCACATTAAAGAAAGATCAATGAATTGTACAAAGTTTCAGGGATCCGAAATGGAAGTATTTATGAAAAACGCATAGAACAGAAAATAGAACAAGACCGTTATCATACCGAATTCAGTCCAAGACGATTCAGTTGCCAAATCAGTTAAAAGGTATTCATCTATTCAGTTTCTAGGAGATGACAGTTGCTGAAACAAGAATTTAGTTAGTTAGTTAAAGAAATCATCAAACTAGAATTCGAAAGGACAGAGACAAGGGCTTCATCTGCTATATAATCTATTTGATTGTATTATGAAAGGTGTGCTTGAAATGAGAGAAAGCATGACACAATGATATCTGTAGGAAGAGAATACTACATGGAGATTAAGGAGAAAACGCAGAGATAATAATGTATGCAACCAATATTGTAGAGAAGAAGAGAACACATCATAGACAGAAGAACCCAATTATGCAGAGAAGGACAAAGAGAATGAGGTTGATATGAAGTTGAACAAAAACATAACTGAGCAAAGACAGAGTTGGTAAGAAATGGTTTTATTAGAAGTTACAATTTTTTGTATTGTATTAGACAGATCGTAGTCTGCATTTTAAGGGTGGTAGGGAGGTTCTAGGGAGGATTTTAATCCTCTGTTACAGGTTGGTGCTTATACTCTGGAAATTGGGGCTTCCATCTAGTTGCAGCTAGAGAATTAGGGTGGTGCTAGGGAAGACTAAAGGTCTTCTATGTGCAAGTTTGTGCTTCTACATGAGGGAGTTGGTGCTTCCATCTAGCGGGTGCTATAAAAACATATGGAGTTGGTGCTTCCATCCAGTTGGTGTTGGAAAATAGAGGTTGTGGTCTCATTTGAGTTGGTGCTCAATATCTATGATGTACAAAAGTTGAATCTTGCTTGACATCCTAAGAAGAAGAGGTTTTCTCTGTTATGGGTTCCCTCGTAAAATATCTATCTACGTGTTTATGATGTGTATGATTGACTGTGTATATTTGTGCATTAAGTATTCAACAACAAGTTAACTGTTAGGCAGAAATTAACAAAAATTTAAAAAGGGCTTAAAAAGTTTAAGTTTATAAATAATTGATTCACCCCCCCTTTCAGTTATTTGAATACTTTCAACAATTGGTATCAGAGCAAGGTTCCTTTATTCAAAAGTAGACCTGTAAGCTTAAACATGACAAGTCAAGAAGGAGGTTCGACTAATAGAGCTCCTTTGTTTGATGATGATGTTTGGGATGTTGTTGAAACCGAATGATGAAGAAGCTGAAGTCGATTTGGAAGGAGAACTTGTTAGTGCTTTAGAAGAAATTGATAGACTTAGACAAAAGAAAAAGAAACAAAAACAATTGCTAATTAAATATGAGAAAAGCTACAGTGAACCTAGTGAAGCTTTTTCTCTTTTAAGAGTCGAATTAGAAGAAGCAAAGAAAATTGAAGATATTCTCAAACAACAGTTGACTGAAAAGAAAACAATATGTGAAAAATTAGAAGAAGAAGTGACGATTCTCATAAAAGAATTAGAGAAATTTCGAGCACTGTACCATCAAAATTTGTCAAGCATTAAAGCTTCAGAAGCGCTAAACAATATCCTGAGTAAGCAAAGATCTCCTCTTATAAAGATTGGTCTGGGTTATGAAGGAAGTTCAAGTAGCAGGAAGTCAGAATACAAAGAGGCAACACATTTCACCAAAGCTAATGCTAATACCAATAATGTCAAGCTGATGAGATGTGACAATGATAAATCTGCAAGAAAAATCAATCATACTCAGCAGCCGAGAAAGAGTGAAGAGGAGTTGACCACCAAATCAATCATACTCAGCAGCCGAGAAAGAGTGAAGAGGAGTTGACCACCAAAATAAAAAGTGCAGATCAAAGATATCAATCGATCTCTCCTCAAGAACGAAGTCGACAAATAATGAGTTAATCATTTCCAAGAAGACAACCAATTTTTAGGTATCAAAATTGATTTTAAGGATACTGTTTTTGTTGCTCTAAGTTTGGCCATAACGCTGTAAATTGTGTTTTTAATGTTAAAATTATGCTATTAAGAACACAAAGGAAAAACCGACGGTCACTACTAAGAATGGAACAATCAACAAATGGATGCCGACAACATTTGACCACTGAGAGAAGAACTCATGATAAACATGTCAATCCATTTGATTTATTGTATGATGAGCAAGAATGATATATTTGTCATAATTTTGGACATAAAGCATCAGATTGTCGTCTGAAGTATTATAAACCAGAACCAAGAATATGTCGCACAGTTGGAGATGTCAAAGTGTGGAAAAAGAAATAAAATAACAAGTGTGGATTAGTACTTGTTATCCCCGATATCTAGGGATAACTAGGAGATCATGTCTC
>CBVK0103691464.1:0-14020 GCA_900067695.1 Picea abies
GTCCCAAAGTGGGGACATTACAGAGACCGCTACTAGATCTAAAAAAGTGCGAAGGTTGGCCATTTATCATCAGGTATATCCATGGGGATCCAATGCAAGTGTCAACCTAATTTATGAATTCCAGGGATAACTCATATCTATCTATAACCTTGGATAGAAAGGAGTGTTTAACACGATCAATGGCATTTTACGTGTCTAATTATAGAACCATTCCTTTGTCTTTGCACTCTCTGCTAGAGTGAATAGCTTCCTGAACTAAAATTATATTGTATGTGATTTTCTTGTTTTCCATGAATCCACCTTAATTATCTGAGACCAATTTCGAGAGAATGGGTTTTATTCTTGAGTAAATAATCTTAGTAAGAATTTTGTAGGAGGAGTTGCACAAAGATATTGGCTGAAATCTAGAGAAATTAGGAGGGTTTGTTTCCTTTAGGATGAGAACTGAGAATGTTGAGTTGGTATATCCTCCTACTTTATTTTTACAGAGGGTGTAATTTATCATGCACCAGAGATCGTGTTTAATTAAGCTCCAAAAATATTTGTAGAATCTGATGGAGAAATTGTCTAGACCTAGAGCCTTATCTTGATCAAGGCTCTCTATGGCTTGAATAATTTCTTTCTCTGATATTTGTTGGGTAAGAATATCATTATATTCCATTTTTATGAGATGTGGAATGTGTTCTAACATATCCTTAGTAGCTATTTCATTTTCTTCTTGATTTCTTTTGGAGTAAAAATCTCCAAAATTATGGCTTGCTGCCAATTTGATTTGATTGAAGTTTTCAAGGGTTTGCCCAAACTCTATTTGGATTTTTGACACTATATTTGTTTTCCTTAGTTGTTAAGCTTGTTTTTGAAAGAAAAAGGCATTCAAATATTTAGATTTTAACCAAAGGCTCTTGGATTTTAGTATCCAGTTTTCTTCTTCTCATCTCATTGTAGATTGTAGGTTTTGAAAGGATTATTTTTCCTTTATTAAAGATTCCTGGGTTACTTCTTCATTCTCTATTTTATTTTTTATTTTTGTTAATTCAGAGATTCTAGAATTCCTTTCTTGATTAGCAGGTATGAAGGTTGTTTTATCCCATTCTTTGAGTGGAAGTTTGAATTATTTAAGTTTACTTTCCTAGACAAAATTTAGAGAACCACTAAAAGGATAGAACCAGGCTCATTGGACTAGAATGGGAACAAGGGGGGAATTGAGCCAAAAGGGGTTGAATCTGAAAGGAAAAGGTCCAAAGTTTTGAGGAGGGGAAAAATTGAGGGAGATGGGTTTGTGGTTAGAGATGGCAGAAGGAATGATAATAGAGGAAATGTTAAAAGGGGAGAGAAGGAACTCACTATGGATAAGAGATCCAGTTGGGCTTCTATGTGATTCAGACCGATCCATCGATTGTTCTAGGTGAATTTCCATTTTTGGGGGAAGATATCCTAAAGATCCCAATGAGAGATAAGATCTGAATTTTTTTCGCTTTGAGGGTCTCTCACCCGACTTCTGCCCCTCTTAGTTTCCTAGGAGAGATATGTGTTGAGATCCCCTCCCACCACTATTGAGGAAATATCCAAAGATTCTTGAATTGCGAAAAGGGTAGTCAAAAAATCTATCTAATCAGAGTATCTATTTGACATGTAAATATTTATAAGGGAAATTTTTGTATTAGTTTATTTATGCTTCAAAACTATGAGAATCCAATAATTTGCACAACGGGTTACCTTTTTTTCCCAATACTATGTATCCCAGAGGGTCAAGATACCTCCTGAAGTGCCTACTGAGATGATGCTTAGTCCTTCACCTAATAGAAGAGATTTTTTAGCTTGTTCTAGTGCCAAGGAATCCTCCATTTTCATTTCCTGGAGGAGAATTATAGAGGGATTTTCTAATTTCATGAGATTTTTAAGGGATTCGAACTTGGAGTTATTGTTGAAGCCTTTGCAATTCCATGAGAGGAGTTTCATTGGCGATGGGAGGAGGGGATCTTCTCACTTGATATTGGGTGATATGCTCCCTTACTTCTGCCTTTTTTCCCTGCATTGTTAAGTGAACTTTCAATGGAGTGTTTCTTTCCAAGAGATTTTTCTTTTTTATCGAAGTCTTCCCTGACACATGTGTTTGTGCACCTTCCTGATTTTATGATCTTTTCTATTATTATTTCACCTTCTTCCATATATAACCACTTTGTTTCTTTAGTTTTGGTTTTTTCTACAGGATATGGTATGTCCGTCTCCTAGACTTCTTCCATGTTTGCTTCTTGAAAAATGTATTCTTCCCCCGAATCTTCCCTGGCCTGATCCACTTCTTTCCTGGGGAGAACAAAGGCATGGGATCGTTGATCCTAACATCTCTTGCAAAGGATTCACCTAGAATATTAAAGGAATTATTTGGGATATGCTTTTTTCCCTTGGACAAAGTCCAATTTGGGTCTGGGTTTTCTTCCGAGAGTTTGTTTCTATGCTCCCTCGTTCCATAATATGTTTGTTTCGAAGGGACTAACTCTCCACTTTTTTATCCTCCACTTCATCTGTTGTTTTCTTTGTTTTTTACTTGCTTCCAAACCTCTTCTTTTGCTTATCCTATTTCATCCTCTTCTTGTTTTCTCTTTGGACAATTTCTAGCAAAATGTCCATATTTATGGCATGATTTTCATTTGAATGGAATCTGTTTGTAGTCCAACTTTTGGATATGGGTCAAGTCATATAGAGAGAGTTTTATTTCTTCAAGGATTCCTTTTTCCTGATCTACTTCAACACATATCCAGTAACATGAGAACATTGTACATTTGGTTTCAGATCAATGTATTTTCAAAATATATCCACAATACGTTTCAGAGATCAGCAATGGAAAGTAAGGTGGGGGAGACACACCCAGACTGGGACTGCAGTTGGGACATCACTTTATGGATCAAAATATGGGTTCCATCGGTTTAGGTAGAGACCCCTGGTTCCATAGAAATAGGGACCATTGGGAAAAATAAGATCATGATCTTCCTTGAGTTCAAAATAAAATATGTGAAAACCCTTACCACAGAAGAAGATGCTCATTCTCCCATTGATTAGAGACTGTCGGTTCTAAGAAATCCAAAGTTCAACCTATCTAGGGGAGGGCCAAATTCCTCTAAATTGGATGATAAGTTCTTTTGAAGCATAAGAGAGGACTCTGGTATGCACGACTTTCGGGATCACAACCTCAAGGATAGAATCTAACTTTTTTAAAAACTAAGTATGAGTGGGGTGAACTGAAATATTTAAAAGGGAGTCGATCAAATTCTTAAGTGATGCAACTTTGGCATCAAAAGTAGGAGGGGGCTCAAGGGAAACCTCGACCATGGCGGTTGTGAGCAGGGTGCAGACCAGGGCTAGGGTTAGGGCTTCATGGGAGCAGTTTTTTACAAAAACGTAGCATCAATATTTGTTAACACTAAGGAATCGTCGTTTGCAATTTCTTGTTGGGATGAGTTCAATCTCATTTGTAAAACATCCTTCAGGGACATTTGCATTGATAGGACATTTTTTGGTGATTCTAGATTGATGATATGAGATTCCTTGGCTAGTATTTGACATTGTTTGAGAGTTTATGCTTTGTATATAATTTGGAAACCTTGTTGCAAGTTTGTTTTTTATAATAAGCTTAGTTTTCATTAGAGATGTGATTGTTAGATCCAAAAAATCATTTTAATTTTATCTAGCTTAGCTTATTATTTATTATCCCTTCCAAAGAGGATATAATGTTCATTGTATAAAAAATAATTTTATCTACTTTGATAATTTAGTTTTTTTAAACATCTTTCCTCAAAAAATAATAATAATTTTCATATTTTTATTTTCAACAGGTTTAAATATAAAAATGGCATTATGAAAAAATTGAGCTCAACATATCACTTGCAAGAATTGGACCCAAGTGGGGAGGGATAAGAATCATTCCTCCCAACCACTCAAGCTAAATCCTATTGACATAAAGTGTTATAATTGTATATTAAAATATCTATATTAATTTATTTTTCATTCACAACTTTTGTCATACTTATCTCATAAAAACATGTTTACTGTGCATTTAGATTTTCCTAAGAAAAAAGTTTATAATTTTATTAATAAAAATAAAATATAACTATTACTATACATTTATATATAACTCAAAAAGTTAAATTATTATTATAATAAATAGATTTTGTTAAAAAAAACTAGTTAGAAATGCAAGTCACTTGCTAGGATCGCACCTGGCCTGGGCTACCCCAACCCTTAACATGGTTGTATTTTTTAGTGTCTCGTCCCGACTAAACACACTGTAAGGGTATTGAACTTGAGTTTCCTAGAAAATGAAACACACACCTTAATAGGTTGATATCTATCTAAATATATAGTATCAAAAGAGAAAAAGTTCAAATTGAACTTGATCCACTCACACAAATTATCCCCACAATTGATCTTAGAGTTAATAAATAGAGGATACTATATGTTAGCATGTGTTATGAATAAGCACAGAAAAAATGATTGGATCTAGGATTGGATGACCTGAAGGGAGTTAGGAATTGAGGATGAGTATGCTATTGAAGGTGACATTCATGAACATTTTGAAATATAGCAATTTTATAATTAAAGAGGAGGAGAATTAGTTAATATGGTCCTCAATCCATCAAGGGATTGTGTTCCAAAACTAGGATATAAAGCTCTTGTTGAAGAAGGAAGACGAGAACATGTATGGTGATGGAAAATTTTATGGAAAAAAGAAATTCCAACCAAATCAAAAAAATATGTGTGTATGATCTTAAATAATAAGGCATCCTCATGGGACATACTACAAAAAAGAATCTTATTGGTCCTTGTCGATGCATCTTATGTCATAAAGAATAAGAAACAAATTCTCATATCATTATGACCTATGATTTTACAATGAAAGTATGGAAGGAAGTGGAGAGTGATAGGGCACCAAAATGTATGGGTAGGTGATGATATTGAAGTGGCCTTTAGGTTATGGTGTGCTAAGAAGCATAGAAAAATCATCAGATCTCTTCCCTTAAACATTGCATGGTGAGTTTAGTTAGCCAAGAATCTGAAAATGTTTGAAGGAAAAGAGACACTACCATTAAATGTGTTATTGATACTATAAACATATTAAATGCATACCCACAATCTCAAGAGAAATTATCTTCTCATGGTCACACAAAATAGATAACAGATAAGAACTTCCCATGGGAATACTTTGATGGTGCCTCCCAAGGGACCCCACCTATGGGTGGAGTAGAACGAATATTGTATTTATCAAAAAACCATAGCATTAAATTCAAAGATATAATTGGGCAGGAAACAAATAAATTTTGTAAATCAACGACCCTAAAACTAGTTTTGAAACTAGCCCAAGAATCAGGATCTTATCATATTCAAATTTATGGTGATTTTCTTCTTGTAATTTAGTGGATGTGCAAAGAAATAACTTTGAGAAAATTTTCATTACAAGGCCTACTTAGTGATGTAAAATCCCTACCTCCAAGTTTCTAACTAATAACATTTTCACACATCTACAAGGATAGGAACAAGATAGGAAATGAAATTTCCAAAGTTGGAATAGAGCTTGAATAGGGAACCTGGATAGTATCAATAAAGAATGGAACACTTTTGATTATGCTCATGAGTCTTGGATATAATTAGTTTTACCTATATTTATGTTTCTTGTATAGGTTTGAGTACATGTATACTTCTGGTATCCTTTTGAGATGATGACATAATACCTTGTAAAACAAAATTGAACACTATATAGAGAGGAAGGTGAAGAGGCATATGAGGTGAAAAACTATGTGAAAGATAGTTTTTGAATGCATATAGAATCTAATACATTGATTTTGTTTTATTCATAAAATTAACGACATTTTTATTAGGAAAATCTAATAGTAAACAAGCTTTTATGAGATAAGTATCATGAAAGTTGTGAATGGAAAATAAATAAATATAGATATTTTAAGATATACTTATAACACTTTATGTCAATAGGGTTTAACTTGAGTGGTTGGGATAGATGATCAGTATTCTCCTTCCTCCAGTTCAATTCTTGCAAGTGACATGTTGAGCTCATATTTTTCATAATTTCATCTTGCCTGAAAATTGGTTATATGTTGTAATATATATAGAAAATTGAAGTTTATTTCTTTTTAAGGTGCTTTTATTTTGTTTAAAACTTTAGTCACTCTTGTTATATTATATGGTTATGAAGTTTGGAGTTTTAGCATTTAGAGAATCTTGGAAAAATATATATAAAAAACAAAAGTGTTTTAGAACTTATCATCTCAAAATCAAAGCCAATACATTGTATCCTATCCTCCTCATAGAAGTGAGTATTTCCCCCATCAAGAGAACAATTGTTACTAAGTATTTCATGTATAAGACCAAGGTAAAGAATAAAATAAGCATTTCCATCCAAAATAAGGACAAAATCTAAGAATCTCCATAGTGAAACAAGGGGACAATTCCTAAAAGGTCATGGGTCTAAAGAATTTGTCAAATGTGTATCTTAAAGATTTTTGAACATAAACCCAAGTAATTTTCTTACCTTTCTTAAGGTTGGAAAGACCAAATTTGGTCTTGGTGTACAATATCTATCACTACTACTATCATCATCATAAAACTAACAAAATTATTTAAAAACAAAAAAAATAATATGACTATTTTATTTTTAAATTCTTTTAAAATGCATAACAGGGTGAGTGCAAGCTAATGATGGTCTCTCATGATGCGTTAGTGGCAATGAAAACCTAGAAAAACAACAATCGTTTAACTTGGAGGGATTATTCAAGGTACTTTTATAGTGAATTTGAATATGGTGTAAGATGAAATGTAGTAAATTGAATTATCTTTCCGAATTATTTAGGTTTTTTCTTGGTTGGTGATATACCAATGTCTCCCCTACAAAGCATGATTGGATAAAAGTGGTATTTCTTATGGCCTTTTCCATATTTTTTTAAGTCGGAATCAATGAAGAATATCTTGTGGGAATTTTCCTTTGCGAGATCTTGTTTTTTTTTTTAACAAAAATGAGTATATTTAAATTAGTAAGGACCTAGATTTCTCCAAAAAAAGGACAAAATTACAGCAGTGTACAGAGAATGTATCGAAAATACTTGATGCTTCTAGCCCTATTACTTCTTGTAAATTATGTTCTAAACTATTGTTGATTATACAAAAGTGCCAAGGAAATATGGCAATGAAAGAACAAAGTAGGTACAAAACTTTTCTAACTATGCAAACTAGTTTAGAAGTAAGCTTTTGTCCACCTGGTTCTGATGTTGAACCTCCATTTCATGGCTTGCATTTGGGTTTGTAATTTCTTCCTATCCCTCTCCTGGAGCTTGAGGCACAATTGAGCGCTAATATGGGAGGGGTCCCTCATTTGGGGCTTTAGACTTTGTAGAATTAATGGGTCAAATTATCTCTTGAGCTCCATGTTGATGCTGAGACCGATGGATAGAATGGATGAGGGAAGAGTTTATGTTGACTACCTGCATTACGAGAGCAATATTTGTGTTGTGTTGTTCCTCCTAAGCATGTAGTTGTTTATCCTACTACTCGATATGAAACTTAAGAGAGGCAATTTCCTTCTGTTGATTCTACATTAGATCATGAAGCCTGCCTATGGAGCATTCTGAACATTGGCAATTTATCCTATCACAATGCCACATAATTTCACTAAGGTGAGGATAGACTAAAAACCAAATGAGCCAAGAAAAGAGCCAGCAACAACCAACAAAGATTCCACCTTTGAAATTCAAGCGCGTTCCTTTCAAAGAAACAAAGAAAGTTGAGGGAAAAAGATTGTGAAGGTTGTAAGTCGATGTCATGGTGGAAATGAAGTGACATGCATGCAAGTGGATGATAAGAGGTGAGGTTAAGGAAGTGTACAATCAAAATATCCAAATCATGCGAGGAGGGATGCAGAGGAGAGTTTAAGGTACAAAGTACCAGAGATGATGTGAGGGAGAGGTTGAAATGTCCAGATGAAACATGAGGGGGTCGTTTGAGATGATGGGTATCATTCATGATGAGTGAAGACAAATGGAGGTAGGGGGGGGGTACATGTTGAAGTAAAATGGGTGGTTAGGAGTGAAGATCACGTGTGACAAAAATTTCAGGAGAGGAGGCCTGGAAAGTGCAATTTTCTTAGGGGATAAAGGCATGGATAACTAAGGAGTTAAGATTTAGTTGCCCAGATGCAAGATCTTTTTCTTCTTTAGAGAGATAATTAACAATTGTGTTATGAGTTCATAGCACATGGTAATAGGAAAAAATTTCAAATTTTTATTCCAAGCCTTTGATTCAAAGAAGAGTTCTATAGATGTTGGGGTGCACGGCCTTGAGAGATTTGCAGAGTCCCCTTATGATCATATCAGAGTCGCTAATAATCGTGAGCCTTGTAGATATATTCTTTGGAATGAGGTGAAGTCCTGGGAATGTTGTGAGGACCTTTTCATGGTTATTATTGGTGTTCCCTAGCCCCCAAGTGAATTCCAAGACCTTGTTTCCTTCGGATTCGAAGACAACCCCCCCCCACACCTGCAACCCCTGGGTTTCCTATCGAAGCTCCCTCAAAAAAAAAAAGAGAGAGTGTTGTTGATGTTGCCATTGAATAAATTCTTGATTGGATAGTCACAGTTTCCACTTAAATTGGGTTGGCATTTGATGGATGCAAATGACAGAGAAATTGCTTAAGATACTAGATATCCAAAGTTGTTGTGAGTCTGTAAGTGGGTCTTTATTATCAGGAAGTTTATTTTTAATAGAGAAAATTTTCAAAAGGAGACCACAAGCTTGTGCAAGAATCTATTGGGGGGGAAGGGATTTATTTTGGAAGATGGCCTTGTTTCTTTCTAACCAAATTACCCAATAGATGAACATTGGAGTCTGTCTCAAAAGGCTTGTAAAAAGGAGTATTTTGTTGAAGATGCCAACATATATTTTCTTCCAATGAACGAACATATTGTTCCAGTTGGAAGGAGGATGAAAATGATATAAAAGAGGGGTGATCATAAGGTCCCATATCTGTAAGGAGAAGTTAAATTCAAAGAAAAAGTGTTGAATTGACTCCTCGGAGGCCATACATAGGGAACATCTGAAAGGACCAATGATGCCTTGCTTCTAAAGGTTTTCAAGTGTTAGAATTTTTCCATGTATCATAACCCACATAAAGGCGTTGATTTTTGGAAGAGAGGGTCCAGACCACACATAAGACTAGATCTTGGAGGGATGTGGCCTATGGATGTCCGCGATAATACTAGCATATCCTTGTTTGACTAAATATTTTGACATTCCCCAACAATAAACATCTCTACAATATATGTTTAGAGGGGTGCAGCCAGAGAGATGATAAAAGATGGAAGGACGAAAAGGAAGGAGTTGATCAAGAGGCGATGGAGCTTTCCAAGAGTTCCATAGTCAATTTTTTTCCATTCATAGAAATCCTTTAGCTTTGAAAAAACATTGGATAGACACGAAAGTCTATTAGGATTAAGATTTTCGATTTTTTCCAAAGGTATATTTCCAAAAAATTTGTCTATCCACACATTGATGAGGGAACCATTTCCAGGGGTCCAGGTAAGCTTTTATTGTATCAGAGGGGATTCCATTCTTAACATTTTCCAAATAGGAGAGCCTTTAGAGGAGGTAAGGGGGTTGTACAGACTGTGAATTCTAGGAGAATCGATGTATTTGACTAAGATTGATTGCTTCCACCAATCCAAGGAGTCAGAAATGAGACAGAAAACAAAATTTTCTCACAGAGAAATATTCATAAGAGAGGGATTATGAATGGCAAGAACTCCTTTTCCTGAAGGCTAATACATAGTTTCCCAATTGAAAAGATGATTTTTTTTTGTATTTATTTTCCCACCTACCCAAAGAAAACCTCGAAGAGATTTTAATATTTTTTCAAGGAATCCTTTGGGTGCTAAGAGCCCTGCACACTGAAAATAGTTAGTGCAAACAAAACAATTTGATGAGAACGATTTTACCTATTGGATCTAGCCAATGATCTCCCAAGATTTGAATCTGGCTGGCTAATTTGTCCAAAATTGCTTTCCAATCCTTTGAGGAGGTTACACTTTAAAATACAGGCATACCTAGATAAGTGAAGGATTTCCAATTTATAATCATTGGAAATCAAAAAATTCTAGAGATGATGTCTTCCTAGTGCCTTGGGATGTTCCATCCATAAATTATGCTTTTGATGATATTTATTTTACCTCTTGAAGTTGTTAGGAAGCTTTCTAGAATCCATTTGAATCTCCTGTCAATAATGGGGGAGGCGGCTCCTAAGAGTAGAGTGTCATCTAGAAATTGAGAATGGTTTATTGGTTTGACTCCTGGTGTGATTTGAATGACAGGGAGGTGCCCCAATCTTTGCTCCTCTTTCAGTTTGTGACTCAAAGAATCTTCCATAAGAATATAAAGAGAGGGTGACAGGGGGAACCCATGTCTGAGACCCCTACTAGATTTGAAAAAGTGTGAAGGCTACCCATTTATCATTGGGGCTATCCATGGGGATCCAATGAAAACGTTAACCCAATCTATGAATTGTAGGGAGAATCCATATCTATCTAGAACCTTGTATAGAAAGGAATGCTTAACACGATCAAAGTTGTTTTCTATGTTAAATTTGAGAACCATTCCTTTGTCTCTATGCTCTCTGCTAGAGTGAATAACTTCCCGAACTAAAATTATATTGTCTATAATTTTATTGGTTTCCATGAATCCACCTTGATTATATAAGAACAATTTTGACAGAAGGGGTTTTAGTATTGAGGAAATAATCTTAGTAATAATTATGTAGGAGGAGTTGCACAAAGATATTGGCTGAAATATGAAGAAATTAGAAGGGCTTTTTTCCTTCGGGATGAGATCTAATAATGTTGAGTTGGTAGCTCCTCCTACTTTCTTTTTACAGAGGGTATAATTTAGCATGTGTCAGATATCGTGTTTAATTAAGATCCAAAAAGTTTTGTAGAATCTGATGGAGAAACCCTCTGGACATGGAGCCTTATCTTAATCAAGGATCCTAATGGATTGAATAATGTCTTCCTCTGATATTTGTTGGGTTAGAAGCTCATTATATTCTGTTGTTATTCGATGTGAAATGTGTTTTAACATATCCTAAGTAGCTATTTCATTTTCTTCTTGATTTCTTTGGGAGTACAAATCTCCAAAATGATGGCTTGTTGCCAATTTGATTTGATTGAATTTTCCAATGGTTTTCCCAAATTCTATTTGTATTTTTGACACTGTATTTTTTTTCTTCTTTGATGAGCTTCTTTGTGAAAGAAAGAGGTATTTGAATATCCAACTTTTAACCAAAGACTCCTAGATTCTAGTCTCTACTATTATTCTTCTTATCTCATTGCAGAGTGTAGGTTTTGAAAGCATTTTTTTTCCTTGATTAAAGCTTCTTGGGTTACTTCTTCATTTTCTATTTTATTTTGTATTTATATTAATTTAGAGATTCTAGACTTCCTTTATTCATTAGGGGGTATAAAGGTTTTTTAAGCCCATTCTTTGAGCACAAGTTTGACTTCTTTAAGTTTACTTTCCTAGAAAAAATTTGGAGAACCACTGAAATGAGAGGACTAGGCTCGTAGGACTAGAATGGGAACATTGGGGGAATCAAGCCAAAGGGTGTTGAATATGAGTTTGGTTGGCCAAGAATCTGAAAATATTTGAAGGAAAATAGACACAACCATTAAAATGTGTTATTCATACTATAAATATATTGAATGCATACCCACAATCTCAAAAGAAACTATCTTCTCATGGTCACAAAAAATAGATAATAGATGAGAACTCCACATGGGAATGCTTTGATGGTTCTTCCCAAGGGACCCCACCTATGGGTGGAGTAGGAAAAATATTGTATTTATCAAACAAACATAACATTAAATTCAAATATATAATTGGGCAGGAAACAAATAACTTTTGTAAATCAACGACCCTAAAACTGGTTTTGAAACTAGCCCAAGAATCAAGATCTTATCATATTCAAAATTATGGTGATTTTCTTCTTGTAATTTAGTGGATGTGAAAAGAAATAAATTTGAGAAAATTTACATTACAAGGCCTATTTAATGATGTACAATCCCTACTTACATGTTTCTCACAAATATCATTTTCACAGATCTACAAGGATATGAACAAGATAGCAGACGGAATTTCCAAAGTTGGAATAGAGATAGAATAGGGAACCTGGATAGTATCAATAAAGAGGGGAACACTTTTGATTATGATCATGACTCTTAGATATAATTAATTTTACGTATATTTATGTTTCTTGTATAGGTTTGAGTACATGTATACTTCCGATATCCTTTTGAGATGATGACATAATACCTTGTAAAGAAAAATTGAACACTGTATAGAGAGGAAGGTGAAGAAGCATACGAGGTGAAAAACTATGTACAAGGTTCAAAGAGATTTTTTGAATGCATATAGAATCTAATACATTGATTTTTTTTTTATTCATAAAATTATAGACATTTTTCTTAGGAAAATCTGATAGTAAACAAGTTTTTATGAGATAAGTATCATGAAAGTTGTTAATGAAAAATAAATAAATATATGTGTTTTAAGATATACTTATAACACTTTATGTCAATAGAGCTTAACTTGAGGGGTTGGGATAAATGATTGTTATCCTCCTTACTCTGGTTCAATTGTTGCAAGTGACATGTTGAGCTCATATTTTTCATAATGTCATCTTGCCTGAAGAGTAGTTATATATTTTAATATATATATAGAAAATTGAAGTTTATTTCTTTTTAAGGTACTTTTATTTTCTTTTAAAATTTAGTCACTCTTGTTATATTATATGGTTATGAAGTTTGGAGTTTTAGCATTTAGATAATCTTGGAAAACTATAAATAAAAAAACAAAAGTGTTTTATAACTTATAATCTCAAAATCAAAGTCAATACATCGTATCATATCCTCCTCATAGAAGTGAGTATTTCCCCCATCAAGAGCACAATTATTACTAAGTATCTAATGTATAAAACTAAGGTAAAGAAGAGAATCAACATTTCCAACCAAAATAAGGGAAAACTATAAGAAGCTCCATAGTGAAACAGGGGGGCAATTCCTAAAAGGTCATGGGTCTAAAGAATTTGTCAAATCCTTATCTTAAATATTTTTTAACATAAACCCAAGTAATTTTCTTACCTTTCTTAGGGTTGGAAAGACCAAATTTGGTCTTACTATACAATAGCTATCACCACCACTATCATCATCATAAAATTAACAAAATTATTTTAAAACAAACCAAATAATATGACTTTATTTTATTTTTAAATTCTTTTAAAATGTACAATAGGGTGAGTGCAAGCTAATGATGGTCTCTCATGACGTATTAGTGGCAATGCAAACCTGGAAAAATGATAATATTTTAACTTGGAGGGATTAGTCAAGGTATTTTTACAATGAATTTGAATATGGTGTAAGAATATGAAACGTAGGAAATTGAATTAGCTTTCTGAATATATAACTTTTATTCATAGACATTGTGAATAACTAGGTCAATTTTTATTTTTTCTAACAGTGGTATCTTATTTTTCCAACAAAATATAAGGTACATGTTTTTGTTCGTGCAGGTGTTGAGTATCTTAATGATATAATTTCATTCCAAAACCTTTTATAATTGTAGATAACCTTATTTTCTTGTTCTGTGTATTTTTTGGAAATTTTTAATATTAATTTAATATTTTTTTTAAATTATCAATGTCAACATATGATTGAAATTACAATGTCTTTTGTTCGTGCGGGCTAAAAGGGTCTTAAAATGATCAATTTTTATTTTAATTTTTTTTAAATCGTAGGTATCAGTCTCCTCTAGTGCTTCATATAACTCATTTGAGAAATGGTTAAGCCAAGAAAACGTTATAGCATAAATAAGAGAGGTATGTATTCTAGGATTTTGATATATGTGAAGACAAAAAGAGATTAAAAATAGTAAAAAAATATTAATTTTAATATATATATATATATATATATAGATCGGAAGA